>JAUELE010225226.1:0-12543 GCA_031471655.1 Diodora aspera | reverse complement strand
AAGGTTTATCAATGAGATGATGTCAATCAAATTACACTCACCGAAATCCAAGCATCCTTTTAATCAACTATGGCATAAAGAAGTAGGCCTAAGGGAAAATAATTGAAATCATTTGGTATACTTTCTTTTGGACGTCAGTGTAGATATTGTTATTGATATATTGCCATACATCGACCATTTCCTCTGCACAGATATAATATCAACAAGTGGATGGACAACCAGAACCTATGATATTAGTTGCAACAAAAACCAAGTCTTTAGCATCCTCGAAATCCAGGGCATATGTACTCCGCAAACGACTCCCTCAGATGCCCTGGATTCACTCCTATTTAGAACGATCATCACCAGGTCGGTGTTTCGACCAATCAGTGAGGCTTCCACAGCCAAAGCTTGCGTCCAATCATATGGCGCGTCTCTCCTAACACTGGCAACGTAAAGATGTTATCTGTTTAAATTTATCAAGAGTTACTTCTAGTGCAGTTAGCATTGCATTGGTTGTCTACATTTAACAGAATTGGACTTTACATCCACACAAAACGACTGTGGTGAATAGGAGTACATCCAGGGCACATGGGGTCATAAACGCCCTGGATTTCGATGTACTGGAGTCTTCAGCAGCTTCTGCATAACTCAGTCGTTTGAGCTTTTCCTCACGGATCTGAAGGTCACGGGTTTGAATCCTCCCAGATCTCAGTATCATCCCCGTAGAAGTCCGTCCTATTCCAAATAGTGATGACCTGGTGCGATATCTGACCATGACATCATGGCTCATCGGAACCAACCGTAGTTGCAGGTTTCCCCACATCAAATCACATTGCTTGCTGCAATAAACTGAGCGTATCATCAGTACTTTTAGAAACGGTGCTAAAGTACACGCGTACGTAATTTAAGTTATGAAACAAAGGAAATATACAACCATTTTGTATACACGAGTACTGAGAGTTATACAACCAACTACGGTAAAACTTCCAAAATTTCAAACTTCAGCAGGTTCCATAATTTTGAGTTTTTCACCTACATTGTGATGACAATTTCCAAGATTTTGAACTCTAACTTTATCAAAGATCACTTGTTTCCAAATATTTGAACATATAAAAAAAGAATTTATTTGTTTTTCGGTGTGAAATTTTAGAAGTTTTACCGTAGTCACGTTATCAGTTGCATACGAACTTTCAAGTATTTACCTACACATCCTGAACAAAACTTCATTCTCATTCTTATTAAAAGTTGTGATAGACTTTAAAACAAAAAATACTCTAGTTCTGTATCATGGTATAGTTTGTTTATGCTCGTTTACAATAAGATTGGAATGTAATGAGATTTGGCGTATACAAGAGTAAGAGATAATTGTGTCTCCGATTGTAAGCAATGTTACACCACGGCGCCCACATTCCAGCAAGAGAACATTATCATTTAAGTTAACCATGGTTGTGTCGCAGTCGATTTTATTGATAGATGTACTAAGTTTATAAAGTTTTGTTCATGTTTGTAGATTAGAATGTATTCCTGAGCAGGGACTCTTGTTTTAATAGTGTTTATGAAATATTCTGAGTAAAGTGTAATTAATGGATTTGCAATGTTGTAAGGTGTGTCATAACGTTGGAAAAGTGACAATAAGAGATTGGTTTTCAGCCAGTCAAACTCAGATAAAGCCACTTAAATAAAATAACTTGTTTCTCATCACCCTCCGGCCCATAAAATATCTGCCCCCCCCCCATAATTTAAATTTGTTTTATAAGCACTGTTAAGAACTAGATTTTTTTTTCAAATCCAATTCCATTGTAGTTTGCCAACCTCAATTGTAAACAAACCAACTGCACCGTTTAATTGTTATGATATTAAATACATAGCCGTTTCAGGACGCTAAATCCGTGACATGCATATGGTTTGGTAGAAAAGTAGAAAAGGCCCGGCTGAATGACTTATTGTTCAATAGATATAACCACTCACATAAAATATACAATGTAAAAATAAAATCCTCCCTCCTTCCTCAGTGAAATCTAAGAAATGAGAAACAAGCTATTTTCTTTAAATGGCGTAATGTTAAGCTGTTGTTTAGTAAACAACAGACCATGATGCAATGCGCTCGAGGATTGTTTGTTAAGCCACTGAGAGGTATTGAAGAATCACAAACTAGTCTTAAGAATCGGCACCATTAGTATAAAAATAACATTAAGAGAGACAAAAGTCCTCATTATAATTATAAGACGATCTTCCTCACTTCAAAGGATAAATGGTCGCAGTGTTGTAAAAACGTGCAAGATCAGTATTTTTACCGACGGAGCTCCTGCCATCATTTAAAATCACCTCTGGTGAGAAGTTTACGGCCCTATAACCAATCTGACGTGTGAACCTGGCTAGAGTCGTCTCTCTCACAAACAAATCGCGACTTGTACGCCACCTAATTACAAATACATTCTTGATCATGTCCATAAATTGTTAATTAGCTGACACTTAAAGCCACTATTTCTAGCTGACCTGAGAGATACATTGACACAGAACTACTGGACGTTTCACGCTGACCAGGTTGTTCTCCCTGCTCCAGGTCACGCTGGTGACACGTTTACGGGGGCTACATATAACAACATCAATTATAAGCTGTTTTAGCTAGTGTTCTCACGGAAGACAGGGACGCCGCCATTTTGCCGTTTGGTGAACGCCTCTACCTGAGAAAATGAAAGTGGCCAATCAACAGCGAGTACTAAGAAAATCTCTCCACGGCTGTTTTTGTGTAGTTTCCAAGATGACGGCAGATCCAAAGAAAGGAAACGCTGGTTTTAAATCATTTAATTGTGTTTGTGCTACTGAAAATACCCATATATATATTTTAGAAACTAATGTTGTATTTAATGTCTTTAAAGTAGTTTATTCGGGAAAATTGAATCTTTTTCATGTTTTTGAAATATTTGGAGATTCAATTCACCAGAACTAAAAATGCGTTTCATTGAGAACAGTAAGAATTTAGAGCAAGTTAGGGAAATTACAAAAACAAAAGAAACAAAAAAAGAGACAAAAAACTAAAGGTGTCATACAACCTATGCCAAAAGGGTTCATTTAATATACTGCGGGTTTCGTTAAATGGATTCGCATTTAATATGCCTTCCCATGGCTGTGGAATGATTATACAGTCCTAAGACACATTTCGAGTTTCTCATGTCGGGGAAACATCTCATACATGCACCTATGGAAGCAAGGCCGACCTCAGTCAAGTGCAAAGCGAATACAAGAAGACACTGGTTTGGAAACTACATTAAGGAAAGATAACTCTGAATTGCTTTGCGCTTTCGCTTGATAATATTCGGGGAAAGCATTGTTATTAAATAAATTGTATACCCCAAAAACCATACAATTACAGACGTAACAGATAAGTACATTTGTGTCATAAATGACCATTCAAAGAAATTTCAATGTAATTATTTGGCCGTATAACTTCTAAACGTGCGCCACCAATTCGCTCGATACCACTTGGCTTAATCCGTAAAGGCCTATATGAAATCGGACGCCACCCATCCCGATTGTGATTCCGTCGCCATGGGAATGTTTCTGTCATGACCGCGCACAAGACGCATATGAGTCCTCGGCCCGGTCACGAAAAGAGACGAGTAGCTACGAATGTCATAAGTCAATCAATCTCAAGATAAGCTAGTTTTACTTATCACACAGAATTGTAACATTTAGAAGCCATTTTTTTAAAAAGAAAAATGCAACAAAAATAACATCAGATCTATCAAAGTGTATATTTTCTTTGTATCTTCCGGTGGCCATTGCTTTTCAACTCCCCGCAGCACATGCTACTGTTATATTTGAATACAAGGAGCTAAAATAAACGTGTATGACCTTTAAACTGTTCCGTGGTACCAATAATTGCTCCGTGAGGTTTATCAACACAATCACATGCGGCGGTGAACATTTGGTTTGGATTGTCCAGAGATCCTGGTCCAGCAATAACAGACGTTGGAGTTTAGTACAACACGCATTTACAATTACACACGGACAATGTTCGGACCGGGAATACCGATTTAGACGAGATACACCACAGAGAGAGTTAAAGGTCAATTTAAAGGATTGGAACACAAATCTATTGCGGACTAAAACGTCCAGCTTGTTAGAGCTAATAGTAATAGACTGAGCTAGTTTTAGTGTTTATTGGCATCAGGCAGCATCACCAGTATAGAGATCACACTGCCTGATATGAAGCCTTGTCATTGGTATAGTTTAGGTTGGGAACAGTCAACGTATATACTTCATATTAAACAATCCTGCTCGTATTACAGGGTACTTGTATGAGTTTTATTTGCACTGCTTCTGTGTGAAGAATGTTTTAAGAGAATAGGGAAGGAAGCAATGCACGGAAGTTTAATACACATCCCCTCCAGTCACTCGTCCAGCATGCTCGTGCTACACAGGGGCAATATCATCCCCAGCAACCTCCTGGCACCCTACAAATACATGTACACTAGACAAGAGATGTTGATCATAAGAGAGGGAAAACAAGAAAACATTACGCACACACAGGTGAATAACCTCCAGCCACCTTCCCCAGCCCATGCCCCACAGGTGAAATATCCTCCAACTCTCCGTCACCCCCTAAAAACAAACAAAAACAACCACCTCGAAACAGCCCCCCAAAGAAAACAAACCCAACAAAAAACAACAACAAAATAAACCGAAATAAAACTAGACAAGAAACATTGACCATAAAGAAGAAAAACCAATACACACTTACAAATACTGAAAAAGACATTCAGCTTGATGCAACGTTTGGCAACCGAAACTCGGTTGAAAGCAGAACTATTTAATTGGTGTATTGATTTAATTTCAGCTGAAAATCGAAGCAGCCTTCCACCTGATATAGGTTGCAACAAGTTACAAACATTTTTCATGTGAATGTTTTGTTTGGCTTGTTACAGTACATAAATAATTAATGTATAAACTCAACCCTAGGACCAGATATACGGCATGTCCACTGGAATAAATCCTTATGAAAGAAAAATTGTGACCAGAAGGAAAACATCAAGAAACACTAGGACATGCCCAACGTTGGTCATGAATAAACTAAGAGTTTGGTAGGAGTTTTGGGAGTTTAATGTTTTCTGTAAAAATGTCAATGATATCTGAATGTATATCCTTTTGCTCACTTGGTAAATCATTGTTGCGCACAAAGAAAAGTAAATGCAAAGATTGGGAAAGTAAGACCCCCTTCCAGAATATTATGAATATTCGGGGTGGCGCTATGAATTTAACGGGGTGGGGTCTGAAAGCCACGACTGGGGAGGGTTGAGGGCTACAGACGATCGCTTCCAAAGCCAAATACACTCATTTTTAAATAACACGATAAAACACACATTTTCTCCAAAATTTCCCCCTACGAACTGCTATATTTATCTACGGTTCCCGACCCCAACTTGCTGGCGCCACCCCTGTGAATATTTCTAGCCTATGTATTGCGAAGCATACAAAGCGTCAGTAAAGGATATTTATAAGCCTCCGCACGATGGTTGTATTTGGAGGCTGGGGGCCTTCAGTTCCTATAAACACAAGTGATGATACTTTAGCTTTATCTAACCTATAAACCAACAAGAGTCCTCAAAACAACAATTAATTATTATTAATATTAGAATAAATGAATTGGTCTGTGGCAAATTTATGTATGTTTTTTTTGCACGAATGAAATATTCCTTCTGCGATGGGTAAACGAAAGCAAATTGCTTTGAGGAAAATGCCTCGAATGAAATATTCCTTCCGTGCGTGGCAAACGGAAGCAAAATGCTTACGTCTTTTACTGGCTGCGCTGCACGAGTCGCACGTACGCGACTCATTTTACTCGACACCAAGGTATCATGAACACGCCCTAGCATCTGCATCATTTGAAAATTGCCCAGTGGTGAATACCTTCAACTTTCAAGTAATTGACTGAATAAAAACGTATTTATATGAGTTCGCCCGTATTTTGTTTTTCAGTCTAGCAGGAACTTTATAATAAGGTTTATAGGAGGTTATTATAACGACGGGAGGGCCTTACAAGCTTAGATAATAACTGAGGTTATTATAAGCAACCATTGTCGCTGGCTGAAATTCGGGGGGAAATAAAGACTCTACTACAGTCAATGTGACATATGCTTGTACTCTGGAAGGAAAAAAACATTCATGTAATGTGGAAACATACACATAATATTTCAGCGAATGTACTGTAAAAGGAAAACACGCATATGCTGTGTGAGGAAATATATACATGTGCTGTGTAAGGAAACATTAATGTACTTTGTAAGGAAATCATTCATGTACTGCGCAGTGAAACATTCATGTACTGTGTAAGGGAAACACGCATATACTGTGTAAGGAAATATACATGTATACGTGTACTGTGTAAGGAAACATTTATGTACTGTGTAAGGAAATCATTCATGTACTGTGTTGTGAAATCATTAATGTACTGTGTAAGGAAATCATTTATGTACTGTGTAAGGAAATCATTGATGTACTGCGTAAGGAAATCATTTATGTACTGTGTAAGGGAAACACACATTTTCTGTTTAAGAAAAATATACATCTACTGTGCGAGAGAAAACATGTATGTACATGTACTGTATAAACAAAACATACATTTACTGTGTAAGGAAAATATTCATGTACTGTGCAAGAGAAAACATACATGTACTGTGCAAGAGAAAACATACATGTACTGTGCAAGAGAAACATGCATGCACTGCGCAAATACAAGTAAGATTTGTGTAGTTTATGAATATTCCCTTATCTGGGCTCGAGAAAGCGCAATGAGCAAGAAGTTTAATCTTTCCGTTCCAGTTTAAGTATTACTTTAACATGATGGTCAAGCGAATATTAGGACCGATCTGCGCGTTTACAACGTAAGTTGATGACTTCCATGAGGTGAAGAGCTTCTACAAGCTTTTCATCTCAGTAGATTTAACACAAGCCACGTGACCCTATCCGGTGCCCTTCAAGCACGACGGTCACTGCATAATGTTGACAATACAAAGACTTATTTCAACATTTCACTTGCACGTGTACAATCGCGTTTCACTACAGTGACAAAGCACAACAATATTCTCAGTTTTAAAAGCGTTCAGTAACAGCTCAGACTGAGCTGCTGAAACCATGTCCATGACTAGTTTTTAAGACCATGATTAGTTTTTAAGATCATGTCCAGTTTTTAAGACCAGGACCATTTTAAGACCACTAGTTTTTAAGACCATGACTTGTCTTTAAGACCACGACTAGTTTTTATGACCATGCCCAGTTTTTAAGACCATGACCATTTTTAAGACCACTAGTTTTTGAGACCATGACCATTTTAAGACCACTATTTTTTAAGACCACGACTAGTTTTTAAGACCATGTCCAGTTTTTAAGACCATGACCATTTTTAAGACCACTAGTTTTAGAGACCATGACTAGTTTTTAAGACCATGACTAGTGCTTAAGACCATGACTAATTTTTAAGACCATGATTAGTTTTTAAGACCAGGGCTAGTTTTTAAGACAATGACCAGTTTTTAAGACTGTAACTAGTCTTTAAGACCATGACCATTTTTTATGACCATGACCAGTTTTAAGACCATGACTAGTTTTTGAGACCATGACAAGTTTTAATAACATTACAAGTTTTTAAGACGATGACCAGGTTTTAAGACCATGACCAGTTTTAAGACCATGACCAGTTTTAAGACCATGACTAGTTTTTGAGACCATGACAAGTTTTTAAGACCATGACCAGATTTTTTAAGAGACCACAAACACCACAAGTACAAGAACGTAAAGAACATCAAGGATATGTTCTGATAACCGCAATCACAGATATGAGAGTGAGTGCCGTCATTAGATATGTTTGTCGTTATTATTGGGGGACCGGGAACGAAACAATATTACAAAATGAAACCATGCTTACAACGCCTAAAAATTAAGTGTTCAAGATTAAGTACGACCACAGCAACCACAGTCGGCGATGTTGCTGTTGCTACGCCCGTAGCAGCAATACCGATGTCATCATCCCGTCCCTCGGTGCGCTGTTCGACTAGTGGACGACCTGATGACACTTTATCACACTTAAATCTGGACGAGCCCTGATTTTCTCATCATGGCTTCCTCGCACAGGGTAATTTCTATCTGTGGTAAAATTTAAAGTAGAGGCGTTTGACCTTTCTACTCCAACCTCTCTGCTGTCTGACATATTTATCACACATCCCTCCTCCCTGAGGCCACACACATGTATGTTTGCAGCACAGAGTGTCGAATATCAATACACAGAACCCATGTGCACCCCGGGAAGCATTTAGGTCAGACAGTTCCGCATAGAAATGCCAGGACAAACCTTGGAGGACACCAATCTCTTCATTATAAAACTCTCATAAACATTTGACATAAAATGACGTAAGGACTCCACTGTATACCATCATGTTTTCATGCATACAAACTGAAGACCAACAATCTGTTTTACCTGTTGGGGTCTCGATGTGTTTAGACAGAAATAGAAAGTCTGGTCATGTTTGCATGCACCTGCAGAAACACTCTAACGTGCATATTCTCGATATATACTGGTTTATCATGCAAGTAACAGAAAAGGACAACTCACCCTTCTGATCTTGTCGTTTCATTGAGTTTGACCGGGCAGGCTCTGTTGGAAGAGTTCCTTGCTGCCAACAGAGGTACAAACAGAAGAATACCTATAACTTTTAGAAGCACATGATAATCAAGCACTGCCATGTTGTTCGTTTCTCGTTCACCAAGCCAGCTGTTTGTAGTTAAGAAAGTTCTGCAGTGTAGCTTTCTCCCCAGTGGCTTTCGTCGCAAAATACCGCTCGTCGTCTTTCATTGGTCACCTGTGAACTCTGGTGTTATCATTCCACTTTCTCCACGCAAGATCTCGATTTGAGTTTAGGTTACTTTTCAAAGATGCATTTGAAGGAGCAAAAATTGCATCATCGGTGGAATACGTAAATGAAAGAAACAGTTTGGCTGCCTTGTGTGCCTCCTAAAAACTTAAATTATTAACTTGAACCAGTCCGGTAGTGTTTCATAACTCGCCGTATGAATAAAACATCCGTTTAAAATATCAATCACGTTTAAATCCTTGGTAAAAGTGCTATATCCATCACTTGTAAATTGCTCCGAGAAGTACCGCAACAGCATGAATAAGTGAAAAGGACCACATGAGTTTAAATCCACGTTAGATGAGTTAGATAGTTATCTTATTCTCAATATACTCATCCCAGGTCGGTCTGTCAGTCTGTCTGTTCGACTATCTTCAGTCAGTGTGAACCCGCTGTGATAGTCGGTAGGGTCCGCCCCTCCAACACCTCGTGTCCGTCAACACTCGGATTGTCCCCGTCGAGTAAGAGACATCACACAAATCAATTCTTAATTCATTCACGGCTTCGGCAGCCAATCAGAACACCCTACTAATTACGTCTGAAGTTATCTCGCTCCTGAAAAGGTACAACCAACTCAGTTCTTTCGATGACGATCATAACTTGACACGCGCTGTCAAATTGACAATCAATTAATCCCGCATGGAGTAAAGCACCTGTTTTCAAGTCTCCCTTTTTATCAGAAGTTGTCACAGCACCAAAGGATCAATCGCTTTAATTGTAACATCAGTTTTCACGATAGAAAGAAGCTGTTCCCGGTTTCACACATTACACGTAAGCGACATTACATATGATACTCGGTGATAAGGGATGTTTGCCAGCCCTACGTTACACCATACAGAGTCAACCGTGTATTCGCCTGTATAGTGAAATTCCATGTCTCTATACAGGATGCATTACAATGAACAAAGCCCCACTATAGTAGCATGTCCCGATAATCATCACGATCATATCATATCACGCATCATCTTCAGTATATAAGGTAATGTTCTCATAATGAACAACTAGGATAATTTGAATCAATAATTTCTTTAATAAACATTGTTTAACAGGATTTTATAGAAGGGGAGAACAGTGTTTTTTTAAGCGTGATCATTGACTTATCGACTAGAAAATTGTAAGCATTCATAATTAAAGTCGATTACATCAGCAGTGATCTGTTATCGGAAGCAGACTGCGCCTTCTGGTGGCGACATTTTTGTTGTAAACCGCAGCTAAAAAACTAATAGGTTGAATGTACATTCATTTTAAAAGCTCGAGACCGGACCTATTCATCTATGCTAAACGTATCTTCTCAAACTCTACCGGATAACGATAAAATAAACAGGCAACAACAGAAGACAGGGGTGGCACCATGCAGGAATTCCTCAACGGGGTGTCTGAGATCTGGAGTATAACGGGGGGTTGAAGACGATCATTTGCTGAATACACATATTTTCAAAGAACACAATAAAATACACACATTTTCTTCGACATTTTCTCTCACGTATTACTATTTCCCCGACGGAGAGGGGGGTGGGGTGAGTGGGGGTGGGGGTGGTGGTGGAGGGTAAAGCCTCCTTCCTCCCCCCTCTGGTGCCACCCTTGAAAGAAGAGCGCCATCATCAGTGGGGAACTGAACGATTTGATGCGGTGAAGCTTCGACTGTACTGACTGACGGTGGACATGATCAGAGCCCGGTTCCACGAAACGATCTTCCAATCTTGTCTACTCTGCCAATTTGAACATCAGCGTAGCAACAAATTAGTCCTGCTTCGCAAAACAATATTGGGGCAGCTATATAGGACTTGTAAGTAGCTTAAAGATTCCTGGTGAAATGAAATATCAGATGTAGCTCAGATTTGAGCTGATCTTTAGAGCTCACGTTGCGTGCACACTGTATATATTACGTTCACGGTGAAATGCGACCAACTGGCGTGGATGGGAACAGCAGCATAATTAGGCAAAGATAGGAACCAAATACAGAGGTTGAGTCATCTGCAAGGATGCTAGTGCAACCCAGCAAAACGTATTTCACCAGTCCGTGACTCAGTATTTTGTACAAATACATTGCGTTAGAGACATACACTCCATAATAATGCATATAATTACTCTATAGCAGACATAATCATCTATATCCCCCGCCGTTTCACCTTTCCTTCATGTGACATTTGACCCTATGACCTTTGACATGACCTAGTTTCCTTGATATGGTTCAGAAAATGTTTTATTTTGCATGGAAACGACAATAATAATGATAGAGATTTCAAAATAGCAAAAAGCACATCTTTGACGCATGACTGGCGTGTGAATCAGATTTTATAAAAATATGTCAAATTGTTTTTCTCTCAAAGTTGTTGCGAGGCATAAAAATAATGAGATAAATCTATTTATAGCAACTTTTAAAAACATTTCTGTATGCCTGAATACAATTTGAAAATACACACTGCAACGTCATCTCTTAGAAATAAGGAAGTTGCTATCCATACATTTATCTCATTATTCCTAATCAACTTAGCTTCTAAGAAATGCCCATCATAGATGTTGGATGGAATAAAGAAGGGAAATAATGTCTGTATCATTCGCTATCTTAGTTATAAGTGGTGGATAATAATTACCGTTTTGTAGATTCACATTCATATAAATCCAGTTATAAAGACGGATACCCGGAAGAACATCGATAACATGAACATCGATAACATGAACATCGAGAACATCGTTCGATTCACAATTGATTTGCAAGAACGTCAATATGTAGTAATATACTGAGGAGCAAAAGAAACTATACAAACTAATGTTAGCTCTTTTCTAACCCCAATATGTGTATATATCAGAGTTAATAAAAATGATGTCGGATCTGCGTTATTTGGTGTCATTTAATACACATCATGACAAAGCAACCTCATCCTTACTAAATATCAGTTCTTTTCCCCGATATGTACATGTTAGTTTTGAATTAGCTGTATCGCAAAATCTTGATAGCCTTTCTTTTATACCTCAGTATATATATGTACATCTACTGCAACGTGAAGCAGCTGTTCAAAATAAAGTAAACGGTCAACAGTCGGCAACCTTTTGACCTCCGCGGGTCATATCAATTAATATACATATAATTTAAAAAAACAATAACTTGAAATATGAGAATTATACATTCAAATACACCTAGTTACCATTGGCCTAAAATCAATGAATAATGCAATCTAGAAAATTATCAGTGATCACAGAACTCAATTTGATGTCAATTTCAGTCAAAGCACCTATTGAACCTATTGTACATCCCCCAGACATTTTTTTCCGTCTATTTTGCTTTAAATGCGATGTAAACGCTTCCGAGTTCTGAATTACAGCAGCATTTTCAGCTGTCTATTTGGATATAATAAAGAAATATCGTTCACAGGCCGTTTCAGAAAAGTATGACAGTACTTGTTCGCGGACCGATCAAAATCCCTTCGCGGGCCGGATTTGGTCCGTGGACCGTAGGTTGCCCACTACTGAGATAAAACATGGTGAGTAATGGCTGCTTGAAGGAAGATACCGTTAACTTCTGTCGCCTAGACTGTCATCAAGATCATGAAGTTTTATTATAACAGAGACAAGCACACAGTCTAGAAGTTTTTCAAGTCTAGATAGGTGAGCACACTCTCTGGGATCTTTTAATGCGGATATTTATGATTTTATT
>JAUELE010225225.1:0-21444 GCA_031471655.1 Diodora aspera | reverse complement strand
GGAATCATTCCGTCAATTAGTGTGTTCTTTACATGTATTTGAATTACACTGATTATCAATATCCAAAAAGGAGTGACTTTTTTTTTGCGGTTCAGTATATATGGAAGCGCTTTGAGTCTACTGTTAGGTGAAGATACCGCGCTATAAAAGAATTATTCATTATTATTATAATATTTATGATGAACTTGAAACGAATAGTTATCCAATCATATGTGGGGATTTCAATGCATACCTGCTGAATAAATATACAGCTAGATCTAGGACTTTGAACGATATGCTCCTCCAAAGAAATTTGGTTTCATCATTTTCATGCGGAGTTATGGAGGGTCCTCGAAAGACATGGAGGAACAAGTCCGACACTCAGTCTTCTGTTATTGACTATGTAATACTGTCACAAGAGTTACAGGTCTCTGTTCTGGAGACATGTTTAAATGACTCGATACCGTACAGTGTGTCTGATCACTACCCTGTGTTAGTAACGTTCATAAGTGATACGTTTCTCACTGGTGATAAGACATGGTGTACTAGATTGGTGAAATGACACAAAGCCAACGAAACAGAATTGTCCCTAAACAAATCTGAAGTGAACAAAATTCTCTCCTTTTTGTTTCCTAATCTTCAACTCTCTAATGGCGATACTGTCGAGAACTATTATAACTGTAGTGTGTCTACACTTCACGAGTCGGCTTCAATGTACATCCCCTCTGGACAGTATAAACCCTACTTGAAACCATACTGGAAGACAGGGCGTCTGGATTCTCATCATTACCAGATGAGACAGTCTCGACGCCAATGGACGTCAGCCGGAAAACCAAGAGATTCTTGTTATCAGTCGTACATTCTTTAAAACCATCGCAAGTGTGAGTTCTACAGGGAGAAGAGAAAAGCAGAAAGGAGGTAGAATCGTGAAAAATCGTGTGAAATGGACATAAGTGAATTTTACAAGACTCTCCGCAAACTGAGGAGATCTAACAACGGCCCAAATTGTGCATATAAATCGAGAATTAAGTATAATGATATGACCGGTAACACACCTAAAGAGGAGAGCGAAGTTTGGGCCCGCTATTATTATGATCTCTAATCCCCACTTGATAAACCTCATTTCGATGACATACCAAAGGCACAAGTTGAAAACGAAGTCCAAGATCTATCTGGCAAACCAGTCTCTGATAATGACCCAATTTTACGGACTCTATTTGATGTTGATGAAGTAGAGAAAAAAGTAGTGTCGAAACTGTTAAGTAAGAAAGCTCCTGGGTAGGATCTCGAAACCAATGAACATTTGAAGCTTGCTGGTAGATCTGTATATAAACATTTAACGCATCTGTTCAATATGATGGTATATACATGTTACACACTAAGCTTGATGAGTACGGGAACTATTATCCTCTTGTACAAAGGAAACACCAAAGATCGGTCGAATCCCTCTAAATACCGTGGGATAACTTTTTCGTTCGCCATTGGTGAATTATTTGAGAAGTTACTTCTCCAAAGAATTTAATCTTTTGTTCAGTCAAAAGAACCTGATTTCCCCCACCCTCTACACTGCGGATTTCGGCGCGAACATGGCGCTATTGTCGCAACACATGTTCTTACAGAGGCTATATCCTGCTATACAGATAAAAGGAGTAGTGTATTTACAGTGTTATTGGACAACGAGAAAGCATTTGATAGGATCTGGCACTGTGGACTTCTATTTAAGCTGGATCGGCTCGGTGTAACTGGGCGATCCTGGCAAATAATACGGCAGTCCTATCAAGTACCCTACAGCGTGTGTACGATATAACGGTACTACTAGTCGTGAATTCAATGTTCTTCAAGGGGTCGGTCAAGGTCGAGTCTTGTCTGCGTGGATGTGTGTCCTTTATATAAATGATCTAATTAAGACCCTAGACTCATTGAACCTTGGTCTTGCTCTGGGACAAAATCATATACCTACTGTACTTCTAGCGGACGACACAACCTTGTTGAGTTCCACTGCATATGGACTTCAGAGATCTCTGAACACTGTGTATACTTACGCTTGCAAGTGGAGACTGACAAATAACGCGAAAAAGAGTTGTGCTCTTATATTCAAAGGGAAGGACTCTGTAAACCCTGACACTTGTCAGACGTTTTATCTTGGAAACTGTAAAATTGAAAATAAGACAGAAACTGTGTATGCAGGTACCTTATTAACGTGTCATTACCAGAGTGACAGAACAAACCGGGCATGTTCTTCAGCGAGAAGAAACATTAACTCCTTAAAAGACATTGGTTTAAAAACCTGGTGGGATGAATCCTGTTCTCTGTGCCAATATATGGCGTCGTGTTATCATGCCAAGTGCATGTTATGGCTGCGAATTGTGGTGTAATCGAACAAGGTGGGAAATCAGTGAGCTAGAAGCTTTACAGCGTTACTTTGCGCGTCTAGTACAAGATTTCCATAAACGGTCATCCACTCTAGTTACTATACAGATACTTGGATTGTGGACAGTGAAGGGTTCAATAGACTCCTGGAAACTCTCTCATCTTGGAAGACTGTGTCGTTTCAATCCAAAATACATCATTAAGACACTGTTCACTATCAGGTGCAGTGAATTTTTCTTAAATCGCCACAGTAAGGCATCAATAATGCATGACTTACTAAGGACTGCACGGGAGTGTGATTTGCTTTCATATGTCGATACTTACGTCAGGCATAGTGTCTTCCCAAATAAAACACAGTGGAAAAGGATTGTAAATGAAGCTATCCAGAAACACGAGACCACGCGATGGAGTATTTCTTTAGAGGACAGGGATGATCATCACAGATTTAGGCAGATACATAACCGACTACTCCCCCATAGACTCTGGATTATGTGCTTGTTATTTGACATGAACTCCAAACACGTACATGCAATTGGTAAACTAGGAATTCTGCCTGTGACATCTGGTCAGTGTCTGATGTGCGATGACGTCACTGATGACATCATTCACCATCAGCTCATTCTGTGCTCACGACTGGTTGAACAACGAAACAAGTTATACGAGCGTCTCTTTGACTGTCTCCCTCTCCACAAGTACATGCTACTTGAAGATTGTGATTGCGAGGAAACAAGAATCGTTACCCTCTTAGGGGGTATCACACATGTTACTGAAAGTTTTTCTATTGAAGAATAGGCACGTTTTACCTCTGTGACAGCTGGTCAAATCAGTTCTTGGAACTTGCAATGTATTCTATTTTTGTAATATCTGTATATCTGATGTACATGAAGCCTGTCATACTCATGTAATTAACTAAATACATCTGTAATGTAAATGCACTAAATATTACATAGTTCTCAATCTCCGATATTACTGGAGGAAATAAAGATTATTCATTCATTCATTCTTCTCAATTACTTTATATCTTTCACAACCCCAAATTTCAGATCCGTAAACGATAACTGGTTTTATTTGTGTGTCAAATATCCTAAAAAATATATTGTAGGGTAAATTGTCATACTTCGAAAGAATACTAAATACATACAACAGAGCCATTTTACCCTTAATAGCAAGTTGTTTACAAGACTGGTGAAGACTCATAGAACTAGTAAACTTAAACCCTAAATAATTATACTCAGATGTAATCTGAATTTCCTCCTCCCCAAGGAACCACTTCTCATGTTTAACCAACCTCCCCCCACGTCTGAATACAACGGCTTTAGTTTTAGTCATATTTACATTAATTTTCCACGTTATACAGTATTCACGTAAAATATCAATCTGTGTTTGTAAACGAAAGACTGTGTCCGAAAACAACACCACATCAAAGGCAAACAAAAGTAAATATAACTCTATGAGCTCTGGTGAAAGTTGAATTCCACAGAACGACGAGTCTTGCATCACAATGCTCAACTCATTAATATATATGGATATGAAAGCAGCATGCCTGACATATTGAACGGACATAGTAATCCAAGCTCATGATGGAACCAAACATTACTCCAAGGTTCCTAGCTGTAAATGATGTTTCAACTTCACACTTCCAATGTTTAAGGATAGATGAGACTGCCACTTTGACAGTTGCTGAAGTGAACCGAGTGTCAAGAATTATGTTTTATCAGAGTTAAGCATGAAATATGTATCGGCCATCCACCGTCGAATGTCGGCAGGGCAGGCTTCGATCTTCTTGACGCCATCTTGAGCAGCAGTTGGAGAAACCGACAGATATAGCTGACTGTCATCAGCGTAAAGATGGAAGTAAAGTGAATGTGTCCTTGAGGACCTATCTCACTGGCCTGAAGACTAGTTGGCGACCTGGTGGCGAGTCGAGTCTCCTATTTTTGCGGGGACGTCTCCGCGACGTCTCTTGGATACTAGCCGGGTCGCCAGGGAGTCGCGGTGAATTCAAACAGCAGGTCTCGGAGACGTCTCAATCAGTTGCCGCGACGTCGCGGAGACTTATTTCGTTCGCGACTGGGGAGACGTCTTCGTGAGGTCTCCGAGACCTGCTGGAGAAGTTGCGGCGACGTCTCTGCGACTTTGCGGAAACTGCGAAGACGTTTCGAAAACGTCGCCACGACTGACGGAGACGTCGCCGCGACCTCCGGGCGAATTGGTCGCCCTGGTGAGAGCGCAAGCAATTTTGTGGTCTCCCGAGTCGCCCGAGTTGCCGCGACTGATCAGTCTGATCCTTAAGGGCCTATCTCACTGGCCTGAAGACTAGTTGGCGACCTGCTGGTTGCGGAGACGTCTCCGCGACGTCTCCTCGAGACTAACCGGGTCACCAGCAGGTTTCAGAGACGTCTCAATCATTTGCGGCGACGTCGCGGATACCTGCTGGAGACCAAGGAGACATTGCGGCGATATCTCTGCGACGACGCTTGACCCACTTTAGAGACCACGTGACTGAGCACCTGCTGTAGTTTGTAGATGTTGAAGCAGCAGTTCATGCAAGAGTAGAGGAGGAAGATGATTCCAGCGGCGATCCGAATAGAAAACAACATGATTGGAAAGAGGGACATCAAGAGGCAATGGCTGATTTCTGGGAGGATCATCCGGAATTTTACGATGAATCATGTGCAAGATACAAGGCGACTAAAATTGGGATCTTTTGCTTTGACTTTCTTAATATCGATCCTGTGTTGTCCCTTTTCCTGATGTGCTTCTTGCACATCACATTGCGCTATAGCTGAAATACTGCCCCCTTGAATGGAATGATAGGAATATAAAATATTTCATATTTGATGAACTGAAAAATGCAAGAAATAAATCATAATATATTTGCAATCTATTTTCTTTAAACGTTCTACAAACTCATACTATACTATGATCACTAAAATGGGGATCTTTTGCTTTCTAATTCTTACTATCGATCCTGTGTTGTCCTTTTCCTGATGTGTCTCTTACACATCACATTGCGCTATGGCTGAAATATTGCCCTCTGCAATGTAAACATCCATTTCACTCACTCACTCACTGTCAGTAGACATTCTATTTAAGTTGGATACATGGTCAAATTCAATGTTTTCTTTTGCTCTACATTGGTTTTATCAAAGCGAATGATTTTTCTGGTTGTAGATCTAGGTATATATATATACAGGGAGAAGTTACGCGGCGACGTCTCCGCCAGCTATAACATTTGTTTTTGTAATAATTCTTTAATGGCATTGTTTAATAAATTTAGTAAATTCATCCTATTGAAATTTAAAAGGCATTTGAACTATTTTATAAAATACCAGATACGATTCAAATTATTTTATGTGTACAGCTGTACCTAATATGCACATAATGTATGAATATTAGTAAAGCTAATTTAGATTCTGCTATGATAGTTAAATTTGGCATGGGTATGTGTTACCAAGCACGAAATATGTTTGGTGCATTTTGTGTTAAATAAATAATGCTACATAAAATATTAATTGTTTCTCGGGCACATTTTAAAAACAATGATGAGGGAGGGAGGTACTTTTTTTTAATTTATATTTTGAGAAAAAGACAAGAGGGCGGATGACATTTTATTTTCACCAATACTACAAAAATTGAAATGACAGCTTTAGACTTAGACTTTAGACTCTCTCTTTCACCTCCAATAATTTGAGTCTCAGATAGGATGAATACTCCCTTAATGATTCCGCAGGAGCAGTAACTGCATGTTTGACTTTTGTCCATGGCTTCCCTAGAAAAGAATACTATAAAGTAATTGTATTCTATAAAATATAATAATTCTTGGAGATGTACTGGTCGAAGGACTGTTTGTGTGGGGGTCAGAGAGTGCCACACATCATGCCACGAGACCGATTCCAGAAGATCTCTCAGTACCTGCACATCGCAGACGACAGAACACAGGTACGATGTCAATAAATATAGAGTTAAATAGAATATATCAGATGCAGTGTAGGCAAACACCGTTTTATTCAATACATGTATTGTATTTACAACAGATGGAATAATTTTCATAAACGTTGCACATAATAACAATTCGTCCTCATTTAGTCTAATATATAATAGCCAACATTATGATTACCATATGTTGTACAAACCAAAATTGATTAAGAGCTGTGAAGGGATGGGTACTTAGAATATGCTCAGTGCTTTGTCACTATTTAGTTGGTCGGTTATTTCTTTGGATATTTATTTGGTTGGATGTTCTTTACTTGCTGCTATGCTGTTCTTATTGGATGGTTGTACCAAGAAATATACTTATAATGCTTTTCTGTTATCAGGTACCACGTGGGCAGCCCGGCCATGATAAACTACATAAAGTCTGAGAAGTGTTGAAATTGGTACAGACCAAATGCCTGGAGAATTTCAACCCACACCAGAACACCAGTATTGATGAGGCGATGGTTGCTTTTCGTGGCAGGCTCGGATTTCGCCAGTATTTGCCGGCTAAGCCCACGAAGTACGGGATCAAGGTTTGCATGCGGGCTGATCCTAAGAATGGCTGCGTGAACGACTTCCAGGTGAGTGTCATCAATGTAAAAGTATGGAGGGATTACAATACACTGCAGTCTATGAATGATTACAAATCTACATTGGACGTGACTATATAACTTTAGTTCTCAATTCTACACTTTTCCAACATGGAATTCATGAGCAATTTTGTCTTCAGTGACTTTGGGTAATATTTCAAACAACGCCTCAAGGGTTACAATGGTGGACACTTGGACAAGATTCAAACTCGGACTTTTCGGTTGCAAGTCCAATGCGGTCAGCTCGCCCCCCCTCCCATTTATTCTGAGGTAGTTTGTCAACTAGCATTAAATATAGCACCTGCTGGAAATATTAAATTGTGAGTTGTGGCTGACCCCGAGCTCATCTGAGCTCAAAATGTACATAATGACATGTTCTAATAATGTACTTATACTTGCAGGTCTACACTGGAAGAGAGGACAAGAAGGGAGAGCTTGGACTGGGCACCTGAGTTGTGATGAATCTGATTGGACCAGTGAGAGAACGCAACCACATTGTGAACTCAGACAGCTTTTTTATGAGTCCTCATCTGTGCGGAGAACTTTCAAAGATTGGGACATACGGCAGGGGCACAGTTAGGACCAACAGGACACGTTTTCCAAGAGCGATCCCCCATCCGAAGTGTGTGAAACAGCAGGGGGACATGGTGACAGCACTGAAAGGTGACGTTTTGGCAGTGGCGTGGAAGGATAAGAAGGTGGTGCACCTTCTTTCCACAGCTGAAGACCCGACAACCATCGCAAGCACTATTGGGAGGAAGCAGAGGAACGGGAACATTGTACAAGTCAACTGCCCAAGCAGTTTAAAGGAATACAATAACCACATGAACGGTGAAGACCGAGCCGACCAAGTGAGGACGGATTTCAGCACCTACAGAGCATCCAAGAAGTGGTGGCTATACTTGTTCTGGTTTCTCTTTGACGTTAGCCTCTGCAACGGATTTGTGTTGATGAGAGATTCGCCCAGCCACCAAATGAAGACGAAGAACAATGTTAGCAAACCACGAACAATGTTGGATTTAAGGATGGCTTTGGCCAAACGAATGATCGGCCAGTTTCAGTGCATGCGAAAAAGAAGACGACTGTCCAATGTGGACGAGATGGGGAGCTCAAACTGGCCCGTGAAAGTGGAGAAAAAAAGGACGTTGTCGACAGTGTTCCCAATTTGGAACAAGAAGAGAAGTTCGCTATCGCTGCAGCGCCTGCGACATCCCCTTGTGCCCGGAATGTTTCCAGCCATTTCACAGACACCAGAATTTAAAAAAAACAACAACTGAAAATGAACAATACAATATTGTTCAGTAAATAGTGGTTACAAATGTGATGTGAATGCATGCAGAATAACAGCTATGTAGGACCAACATTTTTCCCAAATAAATTAAAACGGACATTGCACTATATCGGAAGCTAGTTCAAATTAAAAAAAACACAACTCATCATGTCAGGGTCTTGTGCAACTCTTCAAAACTCTTCAAGAAGTGAACATTTTCCGGATTCCAGTACAATCCAAATAGCACCCGAACAGTTTAGTACCCGATTTACACTCCACGAAATGCTTTTGCCTTCTGCTTCGACAAGTAACTTTCCATGATCACCCCCCACCCCAATCAGATTTATTTAAATAGAAAACACACTATTTAAGAACGTACCCAGCAAAATAATGGCGGTTTTCGAGGTCTGCTCAGGAAAGAATCTGATTTAATTTTAACTTAGATGAAAAACCTGGCCTGGAAAAAGCCACTGTTGTACAGGCACCCATTACTGCATTATACGAAGGGGGGGGGGGGGGGGGGATTGTAAATAGGGGTACATTTTTGTAAATAGTATAAATAAGAAAACAAGACTAGTATAAGTAAGTAAATAAGACAGGAAAGCTGTATTTATAAATTGTTATTCATGGTGTAAAATATTTACGTTACGGATATTTATTCTGCATTTTCATATTCACATAGTTGCTACATTTCAATTTGCATGTGCCTTGTGACGTTTTTCTACATGTACACTGTAAATATTGTATTATCTATTGATACATGCGTATTTATGAAAGGGGTTATTTTCTTATTCATATTGCTGTAATAGTTGCTATTATACATCATATTTACAAATTCAAATGTTTTTTTCATGTGATATTGTGCGCCTTGTGACACGTCATGTACATACTTGTATACAAACATATTGACGTACATATTGATACATGTGCAACTAAATAGAATATGGATACTGATTTTGTTAGTAAGTTCTTTTTCACAAGGGAGTGCAGTTAGGTTCAACATATTTCTATATTCATTTAATTCATTTAAATAAATATATATATATTCTAGAGAAATGGGTGTTGACTGTTGAAAATATTATCAATTTCTTTGTGTCTTTCATCTGAAAAAATCAACTTCACAAATTAATCATTATGCCGCGCATTGACATCTCGCACAGACAGAGTGATTACGTTGTCCTCCGTCTTTGGCGCCATGCACGTGTAATGTCGTCTGCTTGTTGCTGATGTGTCGTCGATGAAACGTGAAACTGCAGTCCTGAACATTCTGCATTTTTTTCTGCGCTTATTTTTTGGTATATTCATAAATGAATGTTATATGTCCAAATTCATCCCACAATGCGATTTCCATTTTCGAGTCGGCAAATTCGCGGAAGCCATTTTGTGCGTGAATGACAATGGAAAAAGGCTGGGCATTGTGTTTACCAGTACTGTTGACTGGAAATTGTTTGAGCTCTCACTAAATCGTCTTATGTAATTCGAAACAATTTGAAGAGTGCTATAAAGCCGATATGTAAAATAATTTACGAGTAATGTCATTTGCTTTCTCATGGATATTTCTTCCAGTTAGGATACTTCGGTGTATCTATCTACGAATAAAATGTGCATGTGCTCCATGGGGTAACGTGTGTCGCATTCTGTCGCCAATTTATATTTATATTCATCTCTGATACACACTTGTTGAATACATGTAACTGCGTTGGCGACAATATCTGGCAAAACAAATATAATTGCGTGCCTTTACCCTTGCCTCTTGTAAAGTTCGTAATGCTACGTAATTTATTGTGTGGCACAAAAGCCTGGCCGGATGTCGTAAAGGACCATAATTGACAATCTTCCTGAAATACGGTAGAAAGCATAATCCTGCCAATTCACGCGGGTCCTTTGGCCAGAGCTATTGCGCAACAGTTCCCTGTCATCCCCTAACAGCTCGTTGTGTATTCCACGGTCGAATATACAGCAACAGGTGCAGTCGGTGGAAGGGGGAAGAATCGTGTAAGAGGGTCCGAGGTCGTAAAATCGGTTTCCGCCAGAGGCCTCTCGGAGGTGAGCCGAGAAGTATATTCAGGAGGTAATGAGTTAAAGCCTCAACGCTACACATAACCTGAAACGAAAAGACTGTGAATGTAAAATGAATAGATTCAGACAGACCTACAGATGTAATGTGATGACACATGTTTTGAGCACATTAGCCCAGTAACCTCAAAAGTACTTTTCTAAGAAACTTGACACACACGTTGAGCACATGGTCCGGTTGTGTCTTTTCAGCGTTTGAATGTTTCTGAAAATAATTTTCGCCTTGTCTTGTCATTGGCGCCCTCTTTTGTTTTCGGATAAAAAAAACCACTCAGCATATTGTCATGAACTGTGACAGACATTGAGCTTGTAGCCATGTTCCCAAGTCTTGTGTATTGGGTTTTTCCATGAACGATAGGAAGGTACGAAATTGATGGGGGTGAGTGTGGGTGGGGGTAGGCATCTAATTGCCTCGTTTTACATTGTAATTTATCATCAGTCCTTTTGCAATCAATACACACGCTTAGCTATACGCAACTATAGTCTATGGCACAGTATGTGTTCACTTTAATGAACACAATACCGGGGATGCATTGACGGATCTGATTAGTCATGCTTATTATAGATATTACCCTTATCATGTTGTCACCAACAAACCGGCCTATTCGTTGCATTACATACTATCTGCTAAATATAGCCAACATGTATTAATCATGGTCTGTCGTAATTAGAAACATTCATCCAATGTTTCATCGTGTTAAAATTTATCACTATAACAGGTGTATCTTATTTCCGTCGTTTGCGAGGAGGATGCTAAATTAGCACTGTTTCCCTTTAAGTGAATAAATGTAAAGTCTTTTATCATCCACTTTTCTTACAGTGACACTACTGAACTTCAAACCAGTATTAATTGTTGTTCGTGTCACGAACCCCACTGTCCCATAATGTTCTGGTTACTTCGAATGTTGATGTAAAGTAAAAGATTAATTACCTTAGTAGAAACTATTTCTGCGGAATCTATTTGTGGGAAGAGAAAAGTCCAAAGAAGATGGAGGAGCTGCCAAGATGACGAACAGATTAAAGTTCTTGATATCTTCTGGACAGAGGCATATGAGATTTGTTCACACAACCATCTGAACATTATCATCACATCAGATAATGTCAAAGCCTTGTCCAATTCCTCTACTTTAACAAAAAAACAACTTATGGAACTATATAAATACACATAAAATGATGTACATACCACGAATAATATACAAAAGATATAGCGTGTTTATCCGTTTGACAACCTCTTGAATACGTTTATTTATTTTGATGTCCCAATGCCATAAAATAGAAAATATGCATTCCGACATTTCCGACAGAATCTTATGTTCGTAAATATTCGTAAAACTTCGGAAAAGTTGCACTTGCAAATAAATGCATTCGGCTCATATTCGGAAAGCATTTGAAGATCGACCGAACATTCTTCGGTAATCCCGGAGAGAAAGGTTCGGAATGACGCTGGTTACTTGAAGGTAAAAAATCCATCTGCACCAGTTGGAACTAAGGGAATACGGTACTATTTATTTAGGCGTACACTTTTACAATATCACTCTTAAAAAAAAAGTAGGGGATATTGAAATTTCAAGGTAAATAACAAAGTAATGATGTTTTGTTTTGGATACAATCATCGATTACAATGAAGATAACACGAATTGCTCTACAACAGAGCCCCAAAACGAAGCCAATGGTGCGCACGTGCAGCACGTGGAAGTCCCAAACACGTGGCTGGGATGCATATTCGAATTTGACACTTTAGAGAAAGGTCATCTACTCCCTTATGATCGAGATTTCTTTCATTCTGATAGCTTCTGACTGTAATCCTTTTGTTTATCTGAGACATCCTTTGTTTGTATTTTTCGCAATGCAACGTCTCCAACGTGCTGAACGTCTACGAGCATTGGTATGCTTGAAACTGGCAGCCGTCAGTCTGAGGTTGCCAACTTCTTCAATGTTTCCCAGTCTATGATTAACAGATTATGGAGCAGGTATCACCAAACCCATCATGTTGATGATCGACGCCGTTCAGGGCGTCCACGGTCAACAACAAGAGCCCAGGATAGGTTGATTCATACTCAGGCTCTGAGAAATCTCACTTAAACAGCAAATCAGAATGCTGCAAACCTACACCAGGCTACTGGTGTCCGCGTGACAGATCAGACGATTAGAAACCGTCTACACGATGCCCATCTTCATGCAAAACGACTTCGTATAGTGCTGCCATTAACCAACTGTCACATTGCCAATAGACGCAAATGGTGTACACAACGGAGGAACTGGGGAAGTCGTCGGTGGTCACGTGTAATGTTCTCAGATGAGCTCGGGTTACACATTAGACTTCCTTGATAGGCGTGTTCCCATCTGGCGACGTCGTAACGAAAGCCATGCCAATGTTTACCTTAGGCAGCATGACATATTTGGTGGTGGGTCTGTTATGGTGTGGCCTGGGATCATTCCGTAACCACCCTCAAAGGCACAATATCCATAGGATGCCCTGACCAGCAATGGGTCCTGGCTTTTCCCCCATTGAAAATGCCCACCAGCCACGCTAGATGAACATTGCCAGGCGTTGGTGGAAGAATGGGACAGACTGGATCAAATTACCATAGGTCGAATCATACGCACGATGCGTCAACGAATCAATAAATGTTTGGCCAGTCACGCCTTACGCACTATTGATTCATAAATGTCAACGTTCAATTTCCGTTTTGCACCCATTCCTTCTTTCACGGACCATGCCAGCAAGTGAAACTGTTAGGTAATGAAATACCAAGTGAATTGTTCACTCAATTCCTTCTTTGTAAAGATACAATTAGTTTGGGACCAATTATTATTATCATAAGTTTGTTATTGACCTTTCAATTTCAATATCCCCTACATTTTTGAAGGTACATAAAATATTAATTAACTCAGAAAAAGAGCCCAGAGATATTCCTATTTTCTGGCTAGAGCTGATCATTCCTAGACCTGCTAAATATCTAGACTTGGACAGGCTCCATGCTGTAGGGTCTGGGAGACAGACTACCCTTCACCATCTGCTGCTGTAAACAAACGGTTCCATGCAGAAGCATGTTGTGTGGCCTCGGCTCTACCGACAGCGGTAGCTGAAACACTGCGTTTAACGTCAATGACCATCTCACTCAAGGAGTGGCGCCAACCCCCACATCAACTCCCCGTCGGGGAAAAATATAGCAATTCGTCGAGGAAAATTTCGGAGAAAATGTGTGTATTTTATTGTATTTTTAATTTAGTGTATTTGTCGGTGATTTTAGAACCCTTGTCGGGGACCTTAGCCCTCACATCGGGGAATTCCTGATGCCACCCTGGTTCACTCCTGGAGAATACGTCAACGTAAGTATGTAATATCATAGGTTATACCAACAAAGTCAAGCTGGTTGGTGATACCTTCGTTTATTCACCGCTCCATTTCAATACTGCGCTGTCGTTGGATTCAGTAGCATGGATGCATTTTTATGTACGATTTTAATTGCGAGAACATTTAATAAAAGACCAGGTAAAATGCATTGACCGTTGGATTCAACAGCATGCATGTATTTTTATGCATAATTTTATATGTGATGGAAAAGTTAATAAAAGACCAGATTAAATGCATTGGCCGTTGGATTCAACAGCATGTTTGTATTTTTATGCACAATTTTGTATGCTATGGAACATTTAATAAAAGACCAGGTTAAATGCATTGGCCGTTAAATTAAAACGGCAAAACCTTAAAAGCAAAAGGGTTAAAGCACTTGTATTCATTTATTGACATGTTAATAATTAAACGACGGCAGACAATGGGTTAAAGGTATATTAGCCTACCAATTGTCAGTTCCGACTGACGAGCTGCCAGAACCATGTAAACATGAAAATGTATTTCTACAGCTCAAAAGTGTCAGTCAAATGAACGAATCGATTCAAAAAAATACGAAAAGTGTCAATTGTGCTATATACAGTCAACTGGTCAATAGTGTCGCCACGCACTGCGAATGCCGCCATTGTGCACGTGTCAAGCTCTTGTTTACTTTATACTCTTCTATATCTGAACGAGGGCCTGCCAATAACTCGTACTCTCGAGATGTCTCTCTTAATGGCGGCCGTCAATACCGGGATTCATTTGACAAACGGCAGGAGCGGAATTATATGGGAGAAAATAAATATATTGAGTAATTATTGATAGAAATAATCGCTCCCGTGTCAGGCTTTTGTCGGTGTTATTCTCAATATGAATACTTAGCCTCTGCGCATGACAGAAACTGTCAGGAGAATCGTACGGTGATGCTACTTTCGATTTCGCAATGAGAGAAAAAGTGTGATGTGATCTGAGGTTGAAAGTGGGCTTTATGTCAATACGGAATTACGTGAATAATTGACACAGTGGGTATTCGTAGCAGCTTCTCATTATATAATTTCTGGAAACTTTCGCTCATTGATAATATAGTTTAGGACGTCCCGGTGCTAACACAAACACGCATCCATCATTACTATACTAGAGTTCCATTTTTTGAAAACAATTAATTAAATTTTCGTTTTATTAAAGTTTTCATTTTATAAATCTATTTGCGTTAGGTTTTTATTTTTAAATTTTATGTTTACCTATATCTTATGTCCTCTTGTATCTAATGTATTTGGCGTGCTCTATTGAAAGTAATTTTAAAAGCTTCTGCGAATGCCATTTCTTTAATACATGTATAATAATATTGTATTTATTACTGACAATCGTTTCATATGTATTCATTGTCTCCCAGAGTTCAAGACCTATACGATCTGACCAAACGTCGCCTGATCTGAAACTACCATCAATAGTAAATAAATAACTTAATTCTTTGGACTTTGGATTCTTTGGAGACTTGTTTCTATGTATATACTGGCTAGCAAGAGTAACACTGCAGTCATGTAATTACGGTCTTTTCACAGTTTTTGGTGTAGACTTCCTTCTATGTTCTAGTACCTGGTTTCAGAGTGTCATTTGTCAAAACTATTTGTCAAGGTATTTGGACCTTTTTTCAGTGTTGACTTATTTCTCTCTAGCTGGTTTGCCAGATTAACATTGCAAGACCAAAACTGCGAGTCAAGGTTTTTAGACTCTTAATTGTCTGTGTAGATTTGTTTCTCTCTACCTAGTTGGCCAGAGTATACCATTGGTCAAAATATAGGAGTCATAATAATAATAATAATAGTAATAATAATAATGATAATAAAAATCTGGCCACTTACATTGCTCCACACTCCACACCACGGAGGGGCATGCTCAAAGTGCTCCATAGTATTACCCTGGTCATTCGAACAATGTACAATCAAGAGCATCTCTCAACTCCCCAGGGAGTATTCAACCCAAGCTGCCTGTTAGGCTCTAGAATGTTAACTTTCACACTACTATCACTTTCCGACCAGGTACCCAATTTCAGCTAGGTGGACTGAGACAATTTACGAGTAAAGCCACTTGCCCAAGGTGACACCACTGACATTGCCAGCGTCTCACTGCGAGGCAGAGGCGAACCACGGAAGGTCTGGAAGCTTTCAACACCAGCCGATCACCCATCCAACTACTCGCCGGGCTCAATGTTGCTCAACTTCACAAGCTCGTGACCTTCGTGCATTGCACGAGGTTAACTCACCTTCATATTTTCAGTTGTTGCATTTAATGCGATCATATATCAGAGAAGCGAACACTTCTTCTACGTAGATAACTTCTTCTTCTTCTATATAACCCGTTGGTCAGAGTACAATTTGTCAAAACTACGAGTCAATGTATTTGAATCTTTTTGTGTGGAGACTTGCTTCTATAGTAGGGAAGTGATACTCTCCATCTATTTAATGTTAGTTATTTGCATACAATTAAGTAATTTCCCCAGCTGACTCCTTCAGATATACAGGCAATCTCTTTCTGCCAGTGACAGTCACATACGAGGGGGTATCAGAAAGTTTCAATTATCACCAAGACGTAATCAGGGGACAAACTTTATTTTGCTTTCTTGTCCTTAGGACTTCTCCACATAGTCACCATCCAGAGTTACACATTTCTTTCACCATGTCGTGACCTTGGGCAGACTGCCTTAATAGAAGTCCACTGATTTCATGGAAAACCAACCCTCCACTTCTTGAAAGACCCCATTCGTGTCATCAAAACGGCGTCCACCAAGTAGATTTTCATCTCTGAGAATAAGACAAAGTCACTTGGCGCAAGATCAGATGAATAGAGCGGGTGCGGTAAAATATCGAGGCCACAGCAGCTGCTTGGTTCGTGTGAGCAGGTGCATTGTCAGCTAACAGGCGTACTCCTTTGGTGAGCATACCGCGACCTTTCTGTTTGATAGCATCTCGTAACTTGCTCAAAAGTGTGCAATAGTAAGCTCCTGTGATGGTCTGACCTTTTTCAAGGTAGTCTGTTAGAATGACTCAACGACAGTCCAAGAAAACTGACAACATAACCTTTCCTGCAGATTTCTGCACCCTGGCCTTTTTCGGAGAAGGTGATGTGACGTGGTTCCACTCTTTAGACAATTTAGGAGACAACTGCAGAAATTCTCTTCATCCTGCTCCAGAAGAGCCAACGTCTGTCGTGACATGTCCCGACAAGTCTGCCTTGAAGAGGAGTCAGTAACCTAAGAACCCAGCGTGCTGACACCTTGGACATGTGCAGTTGGTCATGAATGATGTTCCATGCACTGCCATAACTCAGATGTGTCTCACGCATTATCATATGTATGGTTACGCGTCGATCTTCCTGGACAAGCGCATCTACTTTCTTCAAAGTGTCCATATCATCAGTGAGTGATGGGCGTCCACATCTTGGTTCATCTGTAAGGGACATATGACCGGTTTTGAAATTCCTTTTCCATCTCACAACAGTGTCATAAGATGGGTTATCATCACCATAAACATATTTCATGTCATCGTGAATTTGTCGGGCAGTGTAGGTTCAACTGGAGCAAACTCTAATCAAGGAAAGTAGAAAACTTATTGGACCATTAGGCAGGTGAGCATCAATGATGTTACAGCCAAAGTTTCATCCTGATTGCTCATATACGTCTTGGTGATAATTAAAACTTTCTTATACCCCCTCGTATACACAAAAAGTTAGTTTTATCCAATATTTTGAGAGTAAACCAAAGATTCAGAGGAGCTGTTTTCGTATAGCTAGTGTCAAACACAAATTCATATTGATGCAAATTGTGTTGTTTCCGACAACAAATAACGAAATTGCAATATTACCAGAGACCACAAACTAACTGTTTTATAAATATGGATACCTTGTATTATCACGTTAGTTTTACTACATCTTCTTCGTTGCGTTCGTCATTCAACATTTTTGACATAGTTTTTGAATGTTCAAAATTGCTGACATGAGGTTTGGGAACCTGATGAACTTTTACCCTTTAAAACTTGGTTTCGTAGCTCGTACATTCCTCTTCTGTTTGCTCTCGGTCCTGCAACATCTGTACTCTTGAAACCGGTCAGTCAAATACACCATTACATCCGGCGCCTAATGACGACACCGTGTAGTTTACTCCCATTTGCAATTGTGCTCTCAGAATTGTTTAGTATCTGTCAGTAACATTTAACATCGTGTTGGGTGACAATTAAAGTCTTATTCTATCTTTTCTAATGCAAAGAAGAGTCCTTTCTAAGGGAGGTTACTCTGACGAGGTGAATTCAATACTCCTCAAATAAGGGAGGGGCATTCAACACGTGTTCGCATTGTAAGAGATGTGGAAGCAAACGTGTAAGTTCCAAACTGTTCAAATATACTTTATATAGACACTGTTATTAATCAAGCGGCTGTGTGTTGTGACTACCACGTCCCATGCCTCATTAGCGACAACTGGGCCCTACAAATGAGTCTCTCAGGAATCTTAGCTTGTCGTCAATGTTTTCTCGGCGTTTTCTATGAAGAGAAGTTGACTAAGTGCATCTCTTTGTTGTACACCTAGTGGCAAGATGTTATGACTCCTCACCGAAGTCAGGGTATGGTTCAGTTTTCTACAAGTTGCAATTAAATACCGCCTCCATTTCATCAATTACTCTGTTTGCTCAGATCAAGCACGTTCTACTGTGGGACTCCGTGTGATCAGCTACCCTGTTAGGACTTTATAAGGATACTCTTGCGCGGGTTAAACACGGGGCACGTCAGTGCACCGTATCCTGACTCTATTTAAACTTCGTTACAACCTATTTGAGAACTCTTCATAGAAGTCACTATTTAAAAAATCACACGTAGGAAGTTATTAAATTGCAAAACACCTGCTGTGAAGTTTTTCTTAAACTGTCTCTAACTTAATCCATTGCCTTGAGCATTTTCTTCTTCTCAGCTTCCTCGTCAAATATGCACTGAGATGGGTTACTTTGTTCCACACATTACTGACAAAAACATTAAGAATGGCAGATGTGTCAACCTATTGCACTGTGTCGTGGTCATATTTCTTTGTATATTCATCGTTTCTTTCTTATTCACCGTTGGTTCTGGCTGACGTCGACACCAGGTTATGCATGAACATTTTAACTCGATATTCAGCAACAATCAGATCTGTACTCAAGACATATATATAATGGACAAAGTTTACAACTTTGCTTGGAAAAAAACATCAAGATATGCTGGTAGCATGCACATGTGTGAGTCAAATCAATCATTTGACGAAGTCGTAACGACATGCTACGCACCTTCTGCATGGAGTTTCTGCAATATTAAGCTATGTACTCGAGACAGATATAATTACAGACATACAACATCAAGGCATCACGGTTGCAGCGTGCAAATGTGTGAACAAATTCCATAAATTGATTCCGGATCTATATACATGTACATATACATGTATAGAGATTTTACTCGACTTTCAGCAATATGTATATGCGTGGTCGAGATATATACAATAGGGAAAGTGTACAATAGTGCTTGAAGTTAATGTTGTACAACTGCAAAGTACGCTGCATGGCAAATTCCATCTCGTGTTTACTCCAAAATGTCGTGATAAGTAGACTGACAACAATAAAAATATATAATTGTCTCCCATCAACCATCAACAATGCAGTCCATCTGAATTTATCTTTTCATCTTTATTTGTCATCAAAGTGTTTCTTTAAATGACAAACATACATACACAACTGAGTGCATACAACGAGGAATTTCTCATTGCATTTTACGACAAGACGGTCTTCATTCCAGTTTAGGACAAGCATATCATCTTTACATTTTACGACAAGCAGATCTTCATTGCATGTTACGCCTAGCAGATCATCATCAGATCTATATTTTACGACAAACCTTGCTTACATTTTGCGGTAAAGCAGATCTTCGTTCACAAGCAGAATCTCAATGAATTTTACGGCAAGCATAATCTCCCTGCATTTTACGATAAACAGAATCCCCCTGCATTTTACGTCAAATAGAAACTCCTCGCATTTTACGACAAGCAGACTTTCCCTGCATTTTACGACAAGATACTCTCCTTACATTTTATAATAAGTAGAATCTACTTGTATTTACGACAAGCAAACTCTCCTTGCATTTTACGATAAGTAACATCTCCTTGCATTTTACGACAGGCAGACTCTCCTTGCATTTTACGATAAGTAACATCTCCTTGCATTTTACGATAAGTAACATCTCCTTGCATTTTACGACAGGCAGAATCTTTCTGCATTTTACGATGAACAGAATATCCTTGCATTTTACAAAAAGCGGAAAGTAAAATCTCGTTTACGAGAAGCGGAGTCTCCCTGCATTTTACGACAAGCAGAATATCTTTGCATTTTACAATAAGCAGACTCCCCCTGCATTTTACGACAAACAGACTATTCTTGCATTTTACGACAACCATATCTTCATTGCATGATACGATGAGCATGTGATTACTTGGACGATTTCCTGTCTTTCCGACAATGCCATTTCCGGTGACTCCGAGTTGGAATGAACTTTGTATTGTTAATACAATTCACATCCACATCTCCGCTCCTATCTCAGGTCACAGTGAAGATGGAACGAGAGCTTGCACTTCATAAAGTTTAATCGTGTTTACTTTTTCTAGGGTCCAATTACGACACGGCATGAAACGGCTCGTAAGTTTAGCTATTGTTGCTACACACTCTAATAGAGTTTATACTGTTTAAGGGTCTCCATTTGGTGCTGCGGATAAAAAGAATAAAGAAACGACTGTGTCTCACTAAGTGGAGAGCGGTAGGTGCTTGCAAATCCCCCACCTTGTGTGTTTCAAGTCGATTTGAAGCTCTCAGCCTTTTGCAAAGTAAGTGTATCTTCATTACGAATGGAAAGTGACAATTACTGTTTAATTCATGTTTACCTCGCCCCATCCCGCAATAAGATCCATGCCAAAACTGGTACCAAGACAAAACTGGTCCTCTTATCCTGTTTGGATTAGAGGAAGTGCAACTGATCTCCCATTGAAGAGGTGTCAAATTGTTCCCTGGCACTAAGTATTCACGTTGTATGCTTTAGTGCAAGAACAATGATACAGGTGTTACACAACAATTTATAATGTTTTTAACAAAATTGTGTCCACCGTTTGGAAAGAAATTGTCTGTATTATTATGTTGCCTATATATTAGAATATCATCATTTAAATGAAAACACTCTTTTATTCTTGTGTTTGTGTTTTTCTTTATAAATATCAGATTAGTCTACACTGCGGGGCAAAAGAAAGGATACCAAGATTTTGAGAGACTATTGATATAATTCACAATTGCGTTGGATATGCAAGAGATATCCCTTCAATATTAGGATGTTTATCAACGATATGATGTCAATTAAATTACACTCGTGGAAATCCTAGCATCCTTTTGATCAGCGATGACAGAATGACGTAAAGGAAAATAACTGAAATCATTTGGTATCGTTTCTTTTGCCCGGCAATATATTTATAGCTACAGCTATCAAGTGTGTTTCCTAAGTGTGCGCGTTTGTGAATGTGTTAGTGTAGAAGTAAAACATGTATGCCATGGTTTCGACTTGTATAAATTTCTCCTGGTGTCTAACAAGTATTTTCACAGTGAAGAGAAAATATGTTGTAAGTGTTGTAGATGGGATTATCAGACCATGTAGACTGGCACAGATACTTCCTTATATACATCATGTTTTACATAAATCATGCAATTTGTTGACTAATATAATCCATACTCTACGCCCGTCAATTTACATATTTCCTGAGTCAGTGCCGAAATGTTATGCCCATCATTTGCAAAATA
>JAUELE010225224.1:0-32511 GCA_031471655.1 Diodora aspera | reverse complement strand
TGTGTGAGTCTGTATAACACATACCGATACTAGTCTGACTTGTGTAAGTCTTTCCAACAATACTGATACCTGCCCACCTATACTTGCCAGGCGTTCAGTGTCCCTGTCCAAAGACAAGCCATCGGCTTACCCGAAGAAACATTCTTTCATTTAAGATACAGTAAATGTTAATAGTTTCTCATTACAAGCCCAACTTAAAGTGTCATCGCAACGCATCTTAACACATCTTAACACAAGTGAAATTCACTTACACATTTTATAATCAGCTAGATGCTCGAGCAATTCACAGCTAGGAGCGAGACGCATTATGTGACTTTTAAGTATGTGCTATTAAACTGAAGCGATGCATTTAACTGGCGCTTTATGTATGTTCACGGGTACCCCTACTTACGTCTTCCAGCGAGAAGTGAAGAGCTCGGCATTATGTAGCACTTTCCATGTAGTTTACATCACGCTTGTATAAACTTTATGAAAACCCTTGACTGATACAGTTTCTTAAAACTGCAATTATGTTTCCTATGGTAAGACACGCCATTGAGAGGAAGAGATGTATGAATGATGTGGAAATTATAGGGAGACATCTTCAAAGGACGGGGACTGAGCCTGATTTGTGAGCCATATCGCTGATAACCTCGCTCTCATATCGTCATTGGTGAAAGTAGTTCGTGTCAAGTGTCCTCACCTCATCGTGTTCAATACTCAGCATCACTGAATCGGTTGTTGGTGTACCCAGATGTGAAATTAATTAATATCAATGTTTTAATGCTGAGTTAAATAAGATGTTGACGGTTAACCAGTTCATCCATTGAAGACAGTAGCCAGGTGCATAGAAGGCTTCTCTGTCCTTATCATCCTTGCTAAAGTTCCAGACATCAAACACATTCCTTACAATGTCAGAATGTTTTATGTGTTATTTATGGGGAAAGAAATTACCCTATCGTTACATGTTGTTTGGTTGGCAGGTATGCATGGGGGCATGTGTGCGGGTATGACATTTGGGTGGTAGGTATGCATGGGTGCATGTGTGCTGGTATGATATTTGGGTGGTAGGTATGCATGGGGGCATGAATGCGGGTATGATGTTTGGATGGTAGGTATGCATGGGTGCATGAATGCGGGTATGATGTTTGGATGGTAGGTATGCATCTGTGCATGTATGCTGGTATGATGTTTGAATGGTAGGTATGCATGGGTGCATGTATGCGGGTATGATATTTGAATGATAGGTATGCATGGGTTCATGTATGCGGGTTTGATATTTGAATGGTAGGTATGCATCTGTGTATGTATGCGGGTATGATGTTTGAATGGTAGGTATGCATGGGTGCATGTATGCGGGTATGATATTTGAATGGTAGGTATGCATGGGTGCATTAATGCGGGTATGATATTTGAATGGTAGGTATGCATGGGTGCATGTATGCGGGTATGATGTTTGGGTGGTAGGTATGCATGGGTGCATGTATGCGGGTATGATGTGTGAGTGGTAGGTATGCATGGGTTCATGTATGCGGGTATGATGTTTGGATGGCAGGTAGGCATAGGCGCATGTATGCGGGTATTATTTGTACAGAGAGAAGATGGAGAGTTATTAACAACTGAAAGCAACTGCGTGCAAACATATTTTTGTCCAGGTATTGATTTAAATGTGAAAAACCAATACAGTTTGAATTTCATAAACTATACACTGCAATCGATTGAAATGAATAGTTTTAAGTTTATGTATGTCTTGACATCAATATGCAACAGATTCTTGGTAATTTCTACACGTGTCTGTTCTACTATTGACACAAGCGCGTTATGTTTGGCGATCTTGACATCAGATGGCATTTGCAATTTATATATACATATGGAGATTGTTGTTTTTGCGATATTTAGCCAAACCTTGTTAAATGCTTATTTCCCTTGTCAAACACTAGCATTTTAAATGATGCAACTATATGTTAGCTATGGCTCGGAAGTTAGTGAAACCAGAGTTTCGTAAATATAAATGATCATTTAAACAAACGTAGTGCGTGTGCGCGTGTTATCTTACACTGTGTATCTACAGTTTGTTTTGGAATAAGCTAATAGCTCTCTTTACCGAGGCCCGTGCAGACAAGGCTTAGGGATAATCCAAATGTTAACGGCAAAATCAAGATGAATACCTATAATTTACGGATTGTCATTGGAAGGTATCGGTGTAAAATATCTCATTGCTTCGTGGATACCGTTTTAGGCCAAAGTGACTGTGAACATAATACAATACATGTACATGTGACTGAACATAATACAATACCTGTACATGTGATTCAACATAATGCAATACATGTACATATGACTGAACATAATATAATGCATGTACATATGACTGAACTTAATACAATACATGTACATATGACTGAACATAATACAATGCATGTTCATGTGACTGAAAGTAATACAATACATGTACATGTGACTGAACATAATGCAATGCATGTACGTGTGACTGAACCTAATACAACGCATGTACATGTGACTGAACATAATACAATACATGTACATGTGACTGAACATAATACAATGCAATTCGGTGAGTGTAATTTGATTGACATCATCTCATTGATAAACTTTCCAAGACATGAAGGGATATCTCTTGTATATCCAACGCATTTGTGAAATTTATTCAGTCGTCTCTCAAAATCTTGGTACATTTTCTTTTTGACGTCAGTATATAATAATATATTTACTATCACTATTGAACAAATATTCAAGATAATATATTATAAATATTTATGAAATATTCATTATTATTTAAATGCAATCGTTTTAAGAACATGGACTTAACTACAGTTAATAATTATTTGAAATATAATTTGGACCATTTGTGAAAATTAGAAAGTCAGTGGATTTGTGACGACTGGAAGAAAAACTCCGTACAAACACCTTGTGGACATTGACAGAGTGTACTGTGAGTGCACTGCGATGTAACCTGGGGTACTAGTATATATAACCTCTACCAGTTCAGGCGAGAGGGGAGGTAAGCAAACAACAGGGACAACGTAGGTCTTTATTTTGAAATAGTAGGCTCAAGATTACACAACTTGCTGAAAGATAAAATTAATTTATCGGTACGTGATATTGTTGATATTTAAAAGTTTAATAAATGAAATCCTTACAATAATTGTATTGATATATTTGTCAATAATAAAAGCAGGAAAATAAGTTTCAAACTAAATTTATTTTTAATGATATCATAATTTACAAATTTCTATTTTTATCCAACCCCTTCCCCTACCACCAACCCGTCCTGATTTTAATTATGTGTTACTTTATCAGCACGTACCCGAGAACATCGATAACAAACAGAAGTCATCGACTTCTCTACTTGATTCGGACAGGCAATGATCTGTCTACAGGTAGAACCCCATAACAATCTTTTTCTCGTTGCTGTATTTATTGAAAGGACGCTTGAAAACGCCGACCGTGTAATTATAAATTTGACAGATCCAGTGTTAAGGATTTTATATAATCACAAAAGTCTCCACGGGCAGAATCTTCGATTAAAACTAGACAAAGTGTTACCTGTAATTTTAGACAGTATTAAATGGGAGAAATGACGTTGACAAATAGTTTATAACATGTGCAATTGATCTATCGATCTGGCTACCAGTTGACCATATGTTTTCTCAATATGCCCGACAGATTAGGGCTATCGTGTTACAGCTATTAGCAGCAGCTCTTAAATGATTCTGTTATGTTTTCTCACTGTTTCATACTGTCTCAGATGTCATACATTAACAAACTACAGGATAGACTGTATACACAACTTCCTTCGTGTTCTGAACTATTAATATGAAATCTATACGTCTGTTTACTGATACATAAGCCCTTTTAACAGGTTGGTGTATTTACCTAACAGAGATTCCAACAACATTGTTATTGATGGTCCTGTGGGTACAGTCTATGATATCTCTAGAGTACACGGTTCACATCATGGGTACAGTCTATGATGTCTCTAGAGTACAGGATTCACATCCCAAGAAGGCGCCAAGAAAACATCAACTGTAGGAAATGTGATTCATGAGTTAATAACTCTAGGAATGGCATATGTTTCATATCTGATTATAATTAATTTGATTCAATAAATTTGCGCATAAATGTCATTAGGGGAAAGAAACGCTCTCATGTTTCGCACATACAGCCAGCACACGTTTATGCTCTTCTTATTTTATTTAATTATGAAACTTTGTTCTTAATGATGTTTATTTCCTCCTATAATTAGTACTTACATGTATACAACTCTACGTATCTGCAATTGTCACTAGCTTTATATCATATAGTTTTGCATCATATAAGAATATATACCTCATGTATTATTTACATTTTTAGATATTTATATATATATATACACAACACACACACACACACACACACACACACACACACACTTATATATCTTGTATCATTTCGTATATGTTTTAATCATATCTAAATATTTATATCATTTGGGATATATCTTCCATGATGTATATTAAAATGAAACAGCATTTAACACATGATTATTTTCACATCATATATACATTTTATTTCACTTGGCATGCATGTATTCATCATATTTTTGGTATAATTGCACGTACGAGCCAAATACCAGCTTTACCGGATTCTCAGTGAAATTAGTCATCAAATATTTGTTTAATTTCAGTTTCTCTGTCATTAATGTGTGCCCTCATTTCCTCCCATCCAAATAGAACCGATGTTGGCAACTCTTGAAGCTGTCAAGCACTCTTCAAAACTCCCAATTACGCATGTATCATTTTCGCATGTCTTAAACTTACGCAGATATAGTCAAGGGCTGTCGCGTCTCTCTAAATCCAGGACAAACATAGATTATCCCTCTACCCCTCCCCTTCTATCCCCAAACTTACTTAAGCCTGGCCCTTGTATCCCTATCCCATAGTGAGTCAACAGGAGCTAGCCCGCTGCAAACACAGATAAACCCGCCACAGTGTGGACCTGTACTTCCATCACCCAGGGAATACAATATAAGGGCTGACACGTAACCTAGCCGTTACATCAAATTACACGCGCGAAAATGTATCGCTTCTCTGTTACTTACAGTGAACTTTAACATATTTAAACATCTGTTATTTAAATAATAGGTTAATACATGCATGTAAAATAGGATATTAGCAATTCAGAATATACTTCCGAGATCTAAGGATATGTATATATACAAGCGCCAAAACAGGCAGCTTAGGTGCAATACTCCCCAGGGAGAAAAATGTGTGGATTGTAGATGGTTCCAGTGACATGGGCGAATAATGTGTGGATTGTAGATGGTTCCAGTGACATGGGCGAATAATGTTTGGATTGTAGATGGTTCCAGTGACATGGGCGAATAATGTGCAGCGTTTTTAGCAAGCACCCAGTGCACGGAGTTAGCGCGATATAAGCGGCCATTATTATTATTATAATTATTATTATTATTATTATTATTATTATTATTATATACGATTTATTTACAAGGGTTCCATGATACATTCTCTAGACATCTACCCGGAATGTTACAGAATAATGTATAATCAGAAAACTGCGAAATTTCTAAATAATAACGATTTCTTTAAATGCTTTTATTGTTTAAACTTGTATGTTAACATTATTTTGTTTAAAGCAACATGGTTAGTGTCGATTTAATATTAGTCTCTGGAATGTTATGATGTAATATTTTAATAGACCATTGAAAGCTGTAAAACATATTCTTAAATAAAATTTATCTTTAGCTAAACTTGTTAAACTGAGGAATGTGAGTTTACAGTAGGCGACCGGCATAGGATAAAATCATTATTCAGTGTCTCTGAGACAGACTATGGCTGGGGTAACTTTCCCAACTGGGTTACCGTATACAACTTTTGGGATATGTTAATCAGCGAAGATCTCTAAAGTCACCATGCATGTTGACACCAAAGTTCATCTTAAAATACTGATATTAGAATTGCAATGTGACGGTTCCAAAGAATGGACATTCCAAGTAAGTAAAATGTCCCCTTCAATATTAGAACGTGACTATAATACTAAAGCAGCTTTGCATACAAACTACATCAACAGGCCATTGTATTTAATATAAATTTAAATACAATTATATGATGTACCCATGTTTACGATGACTTATTTTCGTTAGCCTACCAGAATGTCCAACGGTCCCTTTGAGGTTTGTATCAAGAACTCTACATATGGTTGTAATTTTAAATCCTATTTCTAGTGGCAAATTTCACTCGAAATGTCGAGAAACTTCCGAGACCCGGGAGGCAGTGAAGCACGAGGCTAGGATATAATTCGAATGTGATATGCCCATTAAGATCAGCGTTCTTCTTTAAGCATATTGTATTCCTCTATTTGTGTTGATCAAGTCCCTATTTTATTACTTTCACACTCTCTTAACGATAAATAAGACATTGAAGACTGCTTGGCTTCGACAGGCGACAGTCTATAGCTGCTTGGCAAGGGTGACTTGTTCGGCAATATATCAAGTAAACACTTCATCTCAGCTGAATAGATAGTGGCAGAAGCCCGTGAGACTTAAGAACATGTTGAAACAAATTGCAATGTGGTGTAAGGTACAGTCTGGTTTCCATTACCTCTGTTCATGGCCACTGGTCACTTGAGAGGGGGGGCTCCGGTGGTCAGTTACACGATCGCATGCTACTTGATACATGGTGTCCGGTGAGTGTCCATTTGGGACGAGACTCGTGGCGACTTTCAAATATAGAATGACCACACAGATAATACGGTCATATTAAAATTGAATACGTGGTCACAATCAGTGTTTTCGTTTCAAAAATCAACTTATGGAACGATAAATATACATACAAGTATGTACATACCATGCATAATACACAAAAGATACAGCAGTTTGTCGGTTTTACAGCCTCTTGAATAGCCTCATTTATTTTGGGACCCCATGCCATAAAATAGGAAAAAGGCACTCCAAACTTTCCGACAGAATCTTGAAAATATTCGTAAACCTTCTGAAACGTTACGCTTGCAAATACATGCATTGGGCTCATTTCGGAAGGCATTCCGAAATCGACGGTAAATTATTCTGTAAACCCTCAGAAAAAGGTTCTAAATGAGGCTGGCTATTTGAAAGTAGAACATGAATCCGTCTGCATCTGCTTGGACTAAGGGAATACGGTAGCACCAGACCTTTATTAGCGTTCGGGAGCACGTTTCCAATTCTGAATAAACAAAATCTATTAGAGACTGATTCTGAACTCATTAGTATCTGGGAACTACACATTTACGCATATGCACATAAAGGTTCCACACTTTACCACAAGTGTAGACTCGTGCCAGCATGGTGCTCTCTGTCAACCAAAATGATCCAGCAGGCCCGTACCTACGCAAGTTCTTCATAAATGTCTGTCTTATCCACGAGAGGTGAATATGTGGTTGCACTTATGTTCACAATGGTTGACATTCGTGGTTGCACGTACATGTAGGAAGATGTCATGTTCACGATGGTTGACAACCGTGGTTGCACGTACATGTAAGGAGATGTCATGTTCACGATTGTTGACAACCGTGGTTGCACGTACATGTAAGGAGATTTCATGTTCACGATGGTTGACATCCGTGGTTGCACGTATTGGGATATCAAGTTCAGACAAGTTAAGTTTCTGGACAATACGTGAAAGTGCCGACAAATCTTTCTCAGATTTCCTTAAATATTCTTAGTTGATATCTAGAATTCATTGCCATTCATAACCTGTGGTATGTTCTCATATCAGTGTCAACAAAAGTAATTAAAGAGCGAGTAATCTTAACGGAACAAACTCAAGCTTGCACAAGCAATACTGTTTCTATCAAACTTCTGATAAACATCCGTATTCTTCATTATAATGTTTAAAGCTTACGAAACGTTCATGACCTTATGTTTTATGAAATCCTAGCCTTTCATTTTCACATCTCAAGAATCATTTTACAAAGAACCTAAATTACGTAAACTTTGACATTCTTATAAATTAACGTCTTCAAGTTTCTTTGTAAAATATTTGCATGAAGTATTTCTGTGTTAAAAGCTGGCATTTTAATGTCTTTTAATGGCGGCAGCGGTGAGTTGTTTGCATATAATTGTCACTATTTACTGTGTAAGAACATTTGATGGTCGCAGTGAAGGACGAAGCGGGATCGTGACTGTCTGTGGAAAGATACTGAAGGTTTGTTTCATTGACATGACTCGGCTGAGGAGGAAGGTTACCTCACATATCGGATTGAAACTTTGACTGGCAGATATTGCGTTTCTTAGTGCAACGTTACACTTCTTTCGTGTGTCGTGAGACTAAATATTGTCTGGACACAATCAGTCAGTGCAGAAACACAGGCCTTATCATCAATGCGCATTTGGAATGATTTGATGTGGGGAAACCTGACCTACAGCAGGTATTGACGACTCAAGTGTGATTTAGCCACAGTGAGACAGAGCATCAGACTCATGTCTCCAATCACTTTCTAGCATCCAGTGGCTTGAATTCACCAACTTAAATATGCCACTCTTAATTACGAAGTATATTAGACGGTGAAGATAAACTGCAATAATTATTCTTGAATATAGTTGGTTACAGAATGACGTCATTAGCCATATTAGTTGGCACAGCAGTCATGTTTCGAACCCCACCGATACAGTCAAAACCGACAACAATGATGTGGTTTTGGTCCAGCAACCCCGTTCTTTTCCACCAGGGGCTCATTCATCATGAAATACTCGTCGGTAATGAAGAACAAAATAGCAGTTTCAACCTGAAGCTTTATTGCTTTCATCGTCAATGAACATATATTATTTACAATAAATAAATGAGCAAACACACGAACATAGTGGATGGCTGCACAACCTAGCGTCGTCGTAGTGATAGTCGTCGTCTTCGTGGCTATCACAAAAATACTGTCATTTTGCCACAAACTTTCAGAAATGAAGTTCTGTATCACTAATTATAGCTATAATACATACAAGTATTGAGCAAGAGGTTCACATCATCATCCACTGGGTCATTGTACATTAAACCAGGGTTGTCAGATCCTTACTGAGAGTATTGAAATAACTGAGCAATACTGAAGTCTCCTTCATGTATAATGCATCTTTGTCGTCATGTTAACAGTAAGATTTCGTTGTATGTAGCTACGTTAAGAGGAAAGACACTATTATGACTCGTTGCCATTATGACAGTAATTGAAATACTGAGATCACAAAAGTGAATAGTTATATTCTCATGAAACATACATTGATTCTCGTCTGAATTAGAAACAAGGGTGTAATTTCACAATATCATGTATTATTTGCAACCATGTCAGTATTTTATCAGGACTAGTCAAGTAAAGATTCGGCAGTAGTTTAGGTTTAGGATACCGATGTCTGCATGCCAATACTGATGGGATATTGTATTCTGACAGCATGCTAATATAAAGAGAGTATTAAGTTCACAATGGACGAGGTCCAAAATGTCAAACAGTACACAGATAGACATCATACTTTAGCCTACCACTGATACAATAATTGCATGTCCAGGATGGGTTTAGTACACATATGCCGATATGGTCGTTACGATACGTAAGACGTAACTAGATACAGCCACGTAAACCGTCTGCTACGACAGTTCTTTCAATGTCATTACATAACCAGTGTAAGTGATTTGGATGTACTCGGAAGTATATCGAGTTTAATCACAAACGGGCATGAGCAGAGGAACATATATGGAGACGAGCTGGATGAGTTAATGTCAATACACGGGTAGCTGAGGGAACATGAAGACACGAGGGAATATATTCTACGGATGTTAATGTCAATACACGGGTAGCTGAGGGAACATGAAGACACGAGGGAATATATTCTACGGATGTGCAACCATCACGCCAAGTGATAATGAGACATGGAACAAAGTATGGTGATCAGTCACTGAGACAGCCAGCCGATTTATCGCTAGAATGAGTTGGAGGATTTGTGCAACACGGATACATAGCGTAATGAAATGCTTTATTAGAAGAGGCAAGTCCATTATAGCCGTAGGTTGAACCTAGGGTGAGTCCAGGTAGAACTGGAGGATAGGGCATGGCTAGGGCTAAGCTTCGACCCCCACTGCCGTAGGTGTATCTGATGGAGTTCAGGTGAGCTGTAGGGGGTGACGTGATCGGGGAAAATGCTGACTTGAAAGATGGTGATGAGAGGGATGAGTTTAAGTAAGATTGAGGGAACAGGCTACTGGCCGGTGTCGTCTGACTCAAGACGGGTGTCGTCTGCTCGCCGTGGTTATTCAGGACCTGCTCCATCGCTTGAACCATGTCTCCTCCACATCCTTGTAAGATCAGCTGTAGAACGCCTCTCTTCATGTGAGGGAACACTCGACACAACATATCTATGGGCGGGCGTTTGTTCGCTCCCGCCCGGCCAAGGAAAGCGAGCTCATCCACGGCTGGTTTGGGGAGGTAATCTGAACGGAGATGTTCTACCGGTGTATTGGAAGGTTCCGGAGAGGTTTTTGGTGAGATGCTGCGAGCAGGAGACGGACTACGTCCAACTGCCTTTGTCCTGTCAGATAGTTCTGGAGATCCTGGTGGAGAGTCCGGGCTTGGGGACGAGGCTGCACTTCCAGAGTCGGTTCCGACCGGATCAAGACGAAGTCGTTTTGCTGAAGATAAAGAAAATTAATTAATAATCTACTCAACACCAATTTCAAATGAATATGTAGAGCGTTCGCCTTTTGATTATTCACTGATAAAATGGCCACTGCATGGGAAGTGTGAAATCTGCCGACATGCAGGACTGTCATACGAGATCATGAAAGAGAAGGATCTCCTCAAGCACTGTTATTTACCTAAGAACTACAGCTGAATATTTGAAACTCAAGATATCTGTAACATAAAGTAAATAAAAAAACAAACATTAAATAATATCGTCGACTGAGAGGCTTTTGTGATTTCATTTTCATCCATTAATACAATAGGCAAATAATTTCAATGAAGTGGTCAGTTAAACTAGGCGGTGGTCAGTGAAATAAAAAGTGGAATAGAAATGGCAATTTATTTGTGTGATTAATAAATGCCAAATTCAAACACGGTTAGTAAACCTTGAAGGGCTATTTTATTACCCAAGGACCGAGGCATACAGTGTACAAAAATATATTATTTCTGAATTGTAAATGGCCTGATGGTGCAGTTTATTATACAACTTTAAGCATAAACATTTTCACATAAAATAAATTCCCAGTTATTTTACCAACTAAAGGGGAGTCTTCGTTTCACATCCTGGGACAAAGAGCGTTTGGTGTCAGATGTCCGTTTAGTCAACCAGCCATTAAAAAGGGCTTGGGTTATTTCGACAAACATGATATTTTAACGAAATTATAAAGCGTGGAGAATAGAGGTCTTCTTTTAAATAACCTTTCATGTACAGAATAAAGCCGGGAGAGTTTTACTTATACTTCATAAGAGTCTTTAACATGCTTGAGTGGAAATATATAGTTGAGGCTGAAAGACTGGTATTTGTCAACGTATGTAAACCTTCCTTCTCTTCTATAAATCAAACACTTTGTGGAAATGATTACACTTAAACGAAACCTGGTGTTCAATGTAACAGACTAATAACATGCAGATTTAATGTACCTATTGTTGTTAACATCAATTGCTAGTAAATATTAAATCTAAAATGTGTTACATTAACCATAAAGGCCGAAATTGATCGCTCTGTCTAACTTCAGTTCATGACAGAAATTATCAGGAAAAATCAAACCGTTTAAACTGTTGGGAGGAATTAATAACGTATATGCGATCATATGACTACAGCCACACACCTCAGGGTAGCCACAAGGGGTTTGAACCCCCTTAATGTTACCCCTGGAGTTGTGCCGAGGATCTACAAACACCTCTAACCCGAGATGTCATCTCGAGGATTATCTGCATTTAATGTTAAATGTTTCGACGTTTATTTCGCTCAGGTAACGCATCCAGTGTGACAATAATTTGCCACCTTTGGTCTCGTCCCAGCATAAATTCACATCTGCCAAGTCTTCACCACACCAGGGATTAACGATTCTTTTTTAACGGTGTTTTCTAGATTACGCTGCCAGCGAATAACATTCCTAATTTGTAAAACATCAATACAATGAGCATACCTGTAAACAAAAAACAAATCGTATACGGTTATTCATTAAATCATAATTTTGCAGCGACTTTTGTCTAATTGCATACGGTTATTCTTTAAATCATAATTTTGCAGTGACTTTTGTCTTATTGCATAGAGGTATTTTATGAGAGTGCAATATACTTTTAGATCTGGCATGGTGATCGTTTCATCATCTTCACGTTATCAATTTAAAAAATATATATGTATATGTTTTTTGCATTTAAATTATTTGAGCTGAAAAATGTTGCAAGAAACAAACAACTAAAGTGTGGTATAACATTGTCTTATTTAATTAAACATGTACAGTGCGGTTAAATAAATATTATTGCCTTATTTAATAAAACATGCACAGTGTGGTATGTTATTTAATAAAAAGCGGTCAGTGTGGTATAATATTGTCTTTTGCAATAAAACATCGTCAGTGTGGTATAATATTGTCATATTTATTAAAAAATTGACAGTGTGGTATAATATTGTCTTATTTAATTAAACATGGACAGTGTGGTACGATATTGTCTGATTTAATAAAACATGTACAGTGTGGTATATCATATTGTTTTATTTAATTAAACATTTACAGTGTGGTATAATAATGTCTTATTTAATGAAACATGTACAGTGTGGTATAATATTGTCTTATTCAATTAAACATTTACAGTGTGGTATAATATTGTCTTATTCAATTAAACATTTACAGTGTGGTATAATATTGTCTTATTAAAATTTTAATTAAACATGTACAGTGTGGAATAATACTGGTCTTATTTAATAAAACACGTACAGTGTGGTATAATATTGTCTTATTTAATAAAACACGTACAGTGTGGTATAATATTGTCTTATTTAATAAAACACCTTACTTTGTCTTGCGTTGATGCGAATAATAAGCTTGACCAGAAGTTGATTACGAAATATTAAAAGAGTACTTGACTGTGATTTTTAATTCTCTGCGTTAATTGCTCCAAACTATAAACCCTTTGTTACGTCCTCACCAGTATTTATTGTCTGATCTGGATCTGTTAAGTTACAATACTTTATAATAATCTCCGCATAGAATTTCTGCAAGCCATTCTATCTTGCCGATAAGCGAGCGGCGGCTCCCGCAAGCCAATTTACACGTATCACTTAAACCACTCTCTGATTGGTTAACATGGAAAAAGTAAATGGCATCATTGGGCTGTCAGAGTTACTGGTTCCAGTGATTTGTAACATGCTTTTTCATTGGAAGGTGTCACATTGCAAAGTGTCCTTCGCTTTCTACACGTGTGTTACTGCTGTCTTTGTTAGCCAGCAGTTCAAGCTTCAATAAATCAAACTTGAACAAACATTACTTAAAGGCAGTCGAATGAAGACTAAAAATTAAACTCTGTCTCAAGAGTTCATGATTAGGAAAGGGGGTCACTCTCTGCCCCGAAGAGTAGTGATGAATATCATTTGCCATCTCACCGTTTCGTTATAATTCGAATAAAATAACAATATTGGCAGAAAATCAACAAAGGTTTGGCATACATGGCACTGACAGAGAGCACTCTCCGGCCTTCAAAGGGCTTTCACCCACACTTCAGAAAACAACCTGTTTCCCGAAGGTCCTTGATTTGAGTAAAGAGGTCTTATGCACAAAGGACTGAATGATCCCCCGGTTTGGAAAAGAAATTGCAAATGAAGCGTGACATGCTTGTCATTTACTGATGTTTGCCTTCAGATGTTCTGTATTCACATATCCGCTACCTTTCAAAACTGTGTTATTACATTTACATGTTAATCTGCCTTACTCTATGCAATTAACACTGAGTGTAGAATTAAATGTTTTAAACAAAAATGGAATATTCTTTTTACAAGATGATTGAATATTATTTTTGAAACATACAAAATGTTAGTGATCCATATTCACTCTCGTAAATTAATTTCAATCAAATTTCAAGTTGACAAAAGACCGTCTTTCAAACAAACATATTAAAAATACGAAAAGCAAATTTTAAATCTAACGTTAATCTAACTTTTAAGTGTAACAAAGAAACACTTGAAAGTTTTTAAGTATTCGGGTGTGATTTTTACATGATCTCAAGAAATATAATTTTACACAAATACATCTTTTGCTTCAGAATTACTTTTACTTCGTGACCCTGCATTGTGATAACCTATAATTCTCGAAAGTATATTCTCTAGGTAAACATTAAAAAGGCAACGTAGTGCACTTTGAATTCCTCGCATTGCTTAGAACTGGGATATTATCGTTTTCTAGTAATGGCACTTAAAGGAGAAAATGTAGCATAATTCCAAGCTGACTATCTACAGAGTGCGGAGACATTATGAAACTAATCTACATAGTTTGAACTCTAGACGAAACGCCGCAGCTGTGTCTGTTAAATTCTATCTTGAAGGTTTAGTCAGGCGAAAGGAAAACAATCCGAACGACTTTAAACAGACTCATCTTTGCCTTCTGCAAAGCGCAGATTCTTTTTTTCTCACTTGGTAATCACCCCGTCTCACGCTAAGAGCCAATCTAGCATTGTATGGCGTATGCCTACTCCATAACCTGTAACCCTTTTGTGCTAAAAAATGTATCGGAGCAGGAGATATCAATTTGAAATATGGACGACATGAAGCCAAGTCTGAAACTCAAACCGGACATACAAAGGTGTTTATTTCAAAGGCAGCCGGGAGAGCGGTGGGTGTTTTATTCCAGGTAGCGGTGCAGGTTTGCCATTAACATCAATGTCCACGGCTCTTTCTTCAATCACAGCGAAGGTCTTCAAGCCGGAATGCGCATTAAAAAGACACTACATTATAAACACCGCCATTTACGTCTTTACAACTCCTTTATGTCAATTTCATGTAGTGCTGAAAGGCTTGAGTACATCATTCAAGCTTTCTCAAGCGGGCACCTCTTGGCTTTAGAGCAGGAACAAATTGCAGTATGTAGTCATACCCTTTGACAGTCACTGGAGCGGGCCAGCTATAAAATGATTAGATGGTCAGTGTTTACCGGTATTTCCTCAACTCTGCGCTCAGACTGATACAAGTATGTAAATTCAAGTCGATCGGTCACTCAGGGCATTAGTACGTGTCTACATCAGTGACATGACATGTTTCGAACATTCTTAAAGATTGTGTTTATTTAAAATTGAAGCTTCTAACCCTACAAGTTACTTTCTACACTTTATCACTATGTATTGTGTTAATTTAAGCAAAGGAGAAACAATATTCGTAGAGTGTGTCTATTTAAAATTAAATCTTATAACTCATGTCTGTACACCATACCACTTAAATGAGGTTACCCTACACACATTCAGACAGTTGTGTATGAAACATTTGACTAAACCGCCGTAATCTCCCACGCATTGACCCTCAGCTCAGTGAATTTAACCGAGACATTTTTATGACTTGTAAATGTGAATTAAGAATTTATTTGTACCTCTAAAATATCATTATACATTTGTTTAAAATTAATTATCTGAATGCCCATTTTTAACAAACTTTTTGGTTTTTGTATGTGTTCTTTAAACTTTGAATATTAACATATGTTAACTTAAACCAAGGATACATGGTTACAGAAATAAACCGGTTATCACATAGTGTGACATATAGTGACAAATGAAGTTGGTAGACAGTTTGCCTTCAATGAAGTACAAACTTTGGTGTTGGATTTCACGTGAGATTCGCTGTTTGTTGACGGAGATATATGATAAAGCACGCCTGGCGTCATAAGGACAATTTGTTTGTAAGATTGTAAACAGGATATGATTCGAAATTAGACTCAAACCATTTTAGTTTTACAAAACAACTTTATAACCTAGCATGAAGTGTTTTGAAAAGTGATTAATATAAGGCCGACTATTATCTTTTCAACGGAAATGTACTGAGATTGCAAATATTTTAATGAATATGAATTCTTTAAGTGTAACCTAGTCATGTACATGTAACGCCTAAATATGTCTAAGCATAAGATGGCTCTGTGTTACCATATAAATTTTAATGAGGCTCGCTTAAAAGGAAAATGATATTTTAAGAGTTATGTCGTAGAATTGTGCTGATTTTAAGCTAGCTTGTAAACTACTTTAGTCATAATGGAGTGAATATGTTTTCAATATAAGCTTTATCTTTATTGTAAAAAAAATGTTACCAGTGGGCATATACTTATTTTGCATTTACTCAGGCATAAAAGGTGAAACACTTCATTGTTAATTGTTAGTTATATGGCACATACATATAGAGTCGGTGATGTAATATCACTGCAACACACAAGAGAGAAGCAAGGAATTCTCTAGTAGACAAAGGTGTAATTGCAGGAAACACAAATCACTGCAACACATAGAGAGAAGTCAGAACTGTCTACTGGACAGAGGTTTAAGGTGTAATTTTAGGAAAACTTAAACTGGAGATAATGCTTACCCTGGTGATGACTGATGTCGTCTGATGGTATTGGTGATGATGATGATGTTTCTTGAGACGTACTTCTGGGATTGGGAGAAGTTCCTCCTGCAGGTACCGATGCCGCAGAAAAGTTCTGGTTCTCGCTGTCATACATACGAACAGTCTCCCGGTTTAATGTGAGCAGCCCACCGGGGCCGTACAAAAGTCCCAATTCTCTTGCTTCATTCTCTTCCTGAGCTTGCTGCCTCCTCAGAGCAACCTGAGCAGCCATGACTCTCTGCCTCTCCGCAATCAGCGTACATTTGGCACAAACACAGTCTCTCCATCTGCAGTATCTCTTGTGTCCTTTCAGTGCTGACACCACTCCGTGATTCCGGCACCGGGCACATTTTGGGGTTCTGGGATACCTGTCGGAAGCTCGAATGAAGATGGGTGGGTGAGGATGGTTGCCACCAGATCCCTCCTGGGTTCGATCCTCGTCTGGGGATGAACTCATGACTAAAGTGTCAATCCGATATCTGTCTGAGCCGATCCTTTCTCAAGAGGAAACAGACTGTATCTAGATGATACTTCGTTCTTCCCTGCTATTTCAAGTAAATACAAAATACACATTTGGCTACCTGCCGGAACGAGCCGTGGCGGTAATTGCCTGTCATCACATACTAGATCACTGACTGGTTACTGAAAGGCCTTAGCCCCACCCCTTTACTTCCGGCGAGTTCTTAAGCCGTGTATTGTACCAAAGGGTGACCGTGATTGGATGATGGCGTGGGACAGAGACGTGATCGACAGGCATATGTAAGGACTATGTTAACAGGTAACCATCCAAGGCATCGCGTTTCCACACCTGCTCACAAAGTGGGAAGAGTCAACTACTGGGACGCCGCCTTCAGAGGGACCAGCAGAGCGTGTCACTGAGTTCATTATTAGTTTGGATGACTGTAGATCTTCGTTCAACCTTAACCAGCGAACAAGAAACGCTTGATTCAGTTTACAAATAGAGAAATCGTTTAATTTTCTAAACGCGTGGCTTCATGTGAACAAACTCTGCAGTGATTTTTGACAACACTACAGGGTTTGTGCCTTGCTGCATTTTCCTAGGCAATGCAATTGGCTCGCAACGTTGCTGCAAGGTTTTGCGTGGACGACAGCTACACTGGGTGACAATGAAACAACTCTTGACGCCTGTTCTCTATCTGCATACAGCCCTCATTGTTGTTTAATAGCTCCGGGGCTATTTGTTTTAATGTTCTTCTCCACGAGTGACTCTCGAGCTGGGAGAAAAAAAGCTTGAGAAAAGCAAATCACTTTCTTTCTCTGGCTAAAGACCCTTTCTCAAGTTCACGCTTGCACAAAGTGAAAATACATTGAATACCTCGATTCAGTCTGATCGAGCACCCAGGATGTTTACCACTCATTTGAAGTGGCATTTATTCTCGTTTCGTAGAAGAAACAAAGTTCTCTTTTTCCTGTTTACTTTCCATACTGAGATCCGGTAGACCCATGGGGATACGCTCTTGTCATTAATTATTAAACAAAGGGGCGAAATGACGGCTGAAAACAAATATTATCACCAACTCTAGCCTTCATTTATTACCCTTCAGTTGATAAATGACGGCCGCATATCCAGGCTTTAATCTTTACTATCAAACATACATATTTAATTGGTTATTTACCTGCATTAAGGGGGTAAATTATGATACGAATACCACATTTCTCTTGGCTTATGTTACTATATATTTATATGTACATAATGGTTTCACATTACCTTGCTCATTTGCAGCAGTACATACGCCACTGAGTAATAATATATTATTACATAAACCAACACAATTGTGAACAAACATATGCTGACATAAAAAAAATTATGATCGTTAGTCACTAGTAGCCACAAATTAGATGTTATAGTCATCACTGTTACCACACCAAGAACTAATAATATTATCTTTATCATCTCTGTGGGTTGAAAAGTATTGACGATACCTCGCTGTCTTTTGATTAAAATATTAAATTATTGGGTTATCTTAATTTGTCTGTGCAATGATAAATAATGCGAATATTAAATGTAGGTTACAACAGTACATATTCATGATCTCTGATAAGATTTACCTAAAAAATATTATTTTCATAGAAGTTAATAGTAGATAGCGTGTAATTGCTTGGGAAAGGTAAATTGTAATAATTAAGGTAATCATTCAAGCGGGCAAGACAATTCGAACTGTCAATCATGACAATCATTGTGCCACTGCTACAATCATTGTTCTCCTAGCAAGTTGTGAGGCGAGGCGGAGCTCGTTCCTGAGTGAAATTGTCGAGTGAAACCTTCCTCACTCTTAAAAGTCTCACGTGAATTTGAATTACGAGAATTGAGTCTGATCATGCGTAGAAGCAAATCTGGAGCTGCCTGCTTTTCTGAAAGACCTTTTCATTACGACCGTTTAGTATTGCGATACTCAAGTAATCTTACCTGTCCTTGAGACGAGTCGGCGATTCCGTAGCGAAGATAATTGCAACAGTCAAGGTGTTTAGCGTGTTTATTGTGGCTGTATAAGCATACGGGGGTCTATGTATGAAGATGGCGAGTTACTGTCTATGGTTTTCAATGACAGTTTTCATCTGGTATTGACACTCGCACGGGATAATCCGAACTATCGCTGTATGGCGGATATCTGTCCGTTCTATAATTGATAATTACCTACGCGGACTGTAATACGGCATTCAGTCCAGATCTCAGGGTTGTGGGAATAGGAAAGATGAAAATGTAAGTTGTCATAACCTTTCCCATAAGACCAAATTCAGTTTATACAATCCTTTGGTAATTTATATTGTACACACAAACATTTTCAATTTTAGAATTTCGATTCCAATTATATATTTATATATGCAATACATAACTTAAGTAAATACTAGTACTCAGATACTGGTATAGGAACGTTTACCTTGAAACTACTTTCAAAAAGGATTCCTGATTCTATAAACTGTTAGCTAGAGTGCAACCTGTTTTACATTTGTAAAATGGGTTACTCTTTGTACATGGTCTTCGTTTTAGCTTTGAAAAATTGGTATAAATTTAAGTTTTCACCTGAAATCTCAATTTGTTAATTGGTAACTAATAGCCGCACATTATCCAGCTTGGCGGTTATTACCTGATATCATCTGTTATCGACCAGAAGATCATACGTAAACCTGTTGTGATTGTGCGGGGACTCTATTGTCATGTGTTTACCTAACTTGACATTTGCACTAGACATACGGTGATGTGCATTTCAATCTGATAACGTGCACATCAATAGGAGCTACCGAAGCCGGAAGGATTTCCACACTTGAACGCCAATATATTTTGGATAAGCCCGATGCGGGTTAAAAGGAATTATGTCATTACTTATATCATATAACAGAAATTTCAAAATAATTTTAGCATTTAAGATAATAAAAAAAACAAGTGAGTAGGTAATGTTAGATGAGAAAAATCATATTTCTGAAATTGACGAAACATGCTTTATTTTATTTAGTTTGAAAACAAATATTTAAATCTCATTTATTTTAATTGAAATGACAACAGATTAGAGACACTCAGTCATTGCTTACACCTAGACAAATTAAATGTGAAAATGCAATTGTCAATACAACTTTAGCAGTATGCCTCGTCAAGTATAGATTAAAAGAATAATTTGCAATAAGAAATTAAACTCTGGAATCCTGATACATGTATTTGATTTATTTCTATTTTAATGTAGACAATGCGGAAAATTGAAACATTATTGTTTAAACAATGCCATAAACAGAACACATAGACACATCATCTTGTGCAAGACAAACTATTAAAATTAAATTATGTTATACCGAATTATATACTACGTTTATTCACAAATGTCCAGTATACATGAACAAATTCATAGTTACGAGAGAACACCTTGTTGCTGGCGTGTGAGAAAACGATACTAACGAGAATTTATATTTGCCATCTAATTACGGAAGTCATTGTCATTATTGATTGTCTGAGACATGCCCGTGTGTGTAGTGTGAGCATGCGCACAACACTCTCCCAGCCCCTCACTACCAGATACATAGGAAATGCAAATGACAGGCGACACTACCAACATTGACAAAACTTAAAAGTTTCAAATCGTTTTGATATTCAGTATGGCTGGAATGATACGCCTTCTAGCGCTAATGTTTATTTTATGGGAGGCTATATTTTAGACTTCAAGAGTATCTAAACCCCAATGTAACCCTCTGAAATATGACTAAAGAAGTATTAAGAAGGTTGTTTTCTTTGAGGCATTATGCAAATGAGTTACAACAAACGCGTGAGGTGAAATTAGAAGCAGATGACAAGTAGGGCAAGACTTACAGCCGTATATGGATCTGTATGTGTGTATGTGGCTGTGTGCTTCTCTCTATAGAAACCTCCGATCTCTCTACCATGGCTCCAGAGAATACCAAATCTGTGTGTTATGTACTTAGCACAAAATGCATAAATATGCAGCCAATTAAGTGATTGAGAAGGCTTATCACAGTTGTCACTGATCAGTGTTAAACATATCCTTAACATTCATTTTCTGTATATGTTGCCAACACTGCCTCTCCAAATTTTACTCAAAGGATTATCTGTTAAATATTAAATTCTACCAAATATCTAGTACTGCCAAGTATAATTACATGTGATAATACTACCGATTATCTCATACATTTATACGTCCAAATGTTTAATTTTGTGAAATATCTAGTAATGTTAGGTATATTAGTAATGGTGTCAATTATATTATACATTTATATTTCCCAAAGTGTAATGTCAAGCGTGTAGTAGTGTCAATTATCTTAGAAGTGTACACTTATACATCCAAATGTATCACACTGTGAAATATGTACTACTGTCAAATGTTTAATTCTGCAGATAACATGTACATTGGAAGGATCTCAAACATACTCCTCAGAGACGCAAACAGTCAAAAAAACAACAAATACATGAATGTTACTATGCACATAGACTCAAAGTTTGTAAATTACTTTTCATGGAGTCCGCATGGTATCATGTGACGCATTCATGTGACTGATGAGATATATTCACAGACAGAGACGGTATCATGTGACGCATTCATGTGACTGATGAGGTACATTCACAAACAGAGACAGTTTCCTGTGACGCATTCATGTGACTGACGAGATATATTCACAGACAGAGACAGTTTCATGTGACGTATTCATGTGACTACTGAGATACATTCACAGACAGAAAGTTTCATGTGACGCATTCATGTGACTGATGAGATACATTCACAGACAGACACAGTTTCATGTGACGCATTCATGTGACTGATGAGATACATTCACAGACAGAGACAGTTAAATGTGACGCATTCATGTGACTACTGAGATACATTCACAGACAGAGACAGTTCCATGTGACGCATTCATGTGACTGATGAGATACACTCACAGACAGAGACAGTTTCATGTGACGCATTCATGTGACTACTGAGATACATTTACCGACATACATCATTTCATGTGACACATTCATGTGACTACTGAGATACATTCACAGACAGAGACAATTTAATGTGATGCATTCATGTGACTACTTAGATACATTCACAGACAGAGACAGTTTCATGTGACGCATTCATGTGAATGATGAGATACATTTACAGACAGAGACAGTATCATGTGACGCATTCATGTGAATGATGAGATACATTCACAGATTAGAGACAGTTTCATGTGACGCATTCATGTGACTACCGAGATACATTCAGACAAAGACAATTTCATGTGACGCATTCATGTGACCGATGAGATACATTCACAGACAGTTTCATGTGACGCATCCATCTGATTACTGAGATACATTCACAGACAGAGACAATTTCATGTGACGCATTCATGTGAAGGATAAGATACATTCACAGACAGTTTCATGTGACGCATCCATGTGATTACTGAGATACATTCACAGACAGAGACAGTTTCATGTGTCGCATTCATGTGAATGATGAGATACATTCACAGATTAGAGACAGTTTTATGTGACGCATCCATGTGACTACCGAGATACATTCACAGACAGAGACAGTTCATTCTTTATGTCTGTGTCGGGCTGAGGTGCATTTGGTCTCTCACTCACTCACTCACTCCCTAATGTATAAAACAATATGCTTTCATGTGTGTGACAACAAATATGGAAATATGAAAATTAATTAAAAAAAATAAACATAAATGTACCAAACTTCCTTCCAAAACATTTCATTACATACACTAAACCAAACTTCCTTCCAAAACATTTCATTAAATAGACTAAATCAAACTTCCTTCCAAAACATTTCATTACATGCACTAAACCATACTTCCTTCCAAAACATTTTATTAAATACACTAAACCATACCTCCTTCCAAAACATTTCATTACATACACTAAATCAAACTTCCTTCCAAAACATTTCATTAAATACACTAAATCAAACTTCCTTCCAAAACATTTCATTAAGTACACTAAATCATTCTGTCATCATGTTCAGTGTATAACGTTTACTTTTGATAAAGAAATGTACTTCGCATCTTACATTATTCTACCTGCGGAAACAACTCTTAAGATGCAACACTCATGTAAACATATGGACGAGGACAACGCACGTGTCTTTATCAATTACTTCTTTATTTTTATTCACTGAACTTGATTTATTACTGCAGAGTCTCGTTTGGAATTACGATTTGCTTTAACCAGAAATATAATTATGTTTCTATTCGTTTCATTATCCTTTGTCTTTTACGACAATATTTTGTTTGCTACTGTTATAACGGTCATATTTCAAAATATGTTGCATTACTGAAAAATCTGTTGCCAGTCAGATATTCACACACGAAAACATTAATTATAAGTTGAATGCGTATTTCTATGCAACTATACATTTTGCACGCTTTAATATGATGAATAAGTTTATTATAAAAATGTGAAGGGAGCACATGTCTCAGTTGGCCACTGAATTTGGGTTCTGTTTGGGAGGCCACAGTCCGCAACCTGTTGTCAACAGCTGAAGCGTTCATTATTTCTGGAGAGCAACCAAAGTAAAGCCCCCTCACTGTGTTTATATATTGTCATCTTGTATGAATATCAGCTCCCGGCATAAGCTTTAATTGCATTATTGTCAAATTTCGTTTGAATCAAACAAAGCAAAGAAGATTTTTTAACTTCAAAGTTGAGCTGTGTACATTTAATTGAAGATATGACAGCCGGGTAGGTTTATACTCTGAAATGTTTAACTCATAACAAACTCCCGAGTACAATGTCGCTGTTACTGTAGATAGGATGCTCTCAATTTACTCACTTTAAATCTCTAGAAGAAATTTTATTGCCGTTTGACATCCTTTATTAGCTGAGTTCAAACGTTTTGCTAGATTCTGTTTGTTTTCCAGCAAGTCAACTCAACGGTTTCACATCAATGTCCAAATTCCAATAATTCTGTATATACATATATATACACACCGATGTTGCAACAACTTTGGATTGTGTTTTTTCTAATATATATATTCCATGTATATACATGTACATGTAGTTACAAATACATTTTATCTTAATTGTCAACGTGCGTACATTCTGCAATTTTTCCACCGCAAATGCTAATGTAAAAGCTAAAATGTAGCAACGGCAGCATAAAATACGTAAGATTGGCTATTCTAGTTTGAAAAATTGCTAAATGAATCTTCCTTAAAAGTGCGGAGTTACATTTCTTTCGAGTTATCAGATTAACTTTAATTCTTTAAAGTTTCCAAAAACAACTTATGGAACAATAAATATACACAAAATTACATACAAACAACGAATAATACACAAAAGACATTGCAAGTGTGTCGGTTGTACAGCCTCTTGAATAGCCTTGTTTATTTTGGGACCCCTATGCCATAAATTAAAAGTAATTCATTCTGAACTTTCCGACAGAATCTTGAAAATATTTGTAAGATTTCGGAAACGTTACACTTGCAAACAAATACATTCGGCTCATATTAGGAATGCATTCGGACATCGACAGAATATTCTCCGGTAAACCCTCAGATAAAGGTTCGGAATGAGGCTGGGTATTTGAAATTAGAAAATGTATCCGATTTTATCTGCTGGGACTAAGGAAATATAGCGTTATTTAATTAGGCATACACTTTTACATGAGTTACAGTGTATGTTATTTTTTTCACACATATAGCACCAGACCTACATGTATTTTAGCGTCCAGGAGCACGTATCCAACTTTAAAGCTTTGCACTTTAAAATATTATTTCTATTTTCTGAACTGTGGTCAGTATAATGTGGACTGAAGGCATGTCTTGGATAGACCATCCGACGTGAAACATTTATAATATAGATATCGTCTCAATACGATGAGTAATTGTGTCTAAATGCATGAAGACACTGCGTGTATATTTCACTCTAGTCATAGTAGCAAGGGGTGATGCTGGGAGACACTCTCCCTCCTAGTTTTTCTCTAATGTTTACTGAAGTGTCACTTTTCTTTGTTGGGACTTGGCGAGTTTGTTCTTCCGGCTCTGTAAGCCCCTGGCGTTAACTGTCATGCCATTATGTGACTTCTTTATTTGGATTCTACACGTTTTGTTCAGGACAAGCATGGTCACTCGGTTATGTGTGGTGTCTGAAGGAAGGGAGGATTTGGTTTAATTTAGTGGTCAGTGTCTCGCTGTTTATCTCCTTGTGTAACTCTATTGTGTTGACATCATTACGATGACAAGGAAAAGACGATCATCAAACATAGCTCACCCAGCTAAGCATCAATTACAGTGAATTATAGGATTTCTCCCTATAACAGTGCGCTCGGAAAGAGTTCGGAGTTAATTAAGTGTATCTCTAACAAAGAAGCGTTGATCCCTTGTCTCCAAAAGTCGAACTAAAACTCCAAAATAAAAAGGAGCATGAAAATGATTAAATCAACACTATCTATTGCTTTGTGTTTTTATATAAACGATTATCTCCAAGATATATATCTACTGAACAAGTGAGTTACATCACCGAACAGTTCAGTCCACTTTAACTGAAATGTAACCTAAACGTCTATTTCTTAATGCGATCTAGGGATGGGCTTGTTTATATTAAATTATGTGAAACGTAGCCAAACTGAAACATAATATTAATATAATAAAGGTTGACATTAACTTGTTAAAACTGTTTTGTAAAGTTCGCCCCAGTGACGCCGGAGCTCTGTTCGTGTCTACGACGCACAACAGGGACACTCCAAGCAATGTATTTCCATGTTTTCGCTTAACTATTCTCATGAAGCTTACGTACATATGTTGTATAATATATTCAGCCCTGATCGCCGTATTGATTAGCTCTCAATAATACACTTCTGTCAAAGTCTGCCACCACGTCAAGACACTATATCCTATTTATTACGGGGCGTATATATTTACACAGAAATATAAGTGAAAACAAACATATCGACCGCAGCACCGAGTCACCCAAATCAACATATTGTTAGGCAGGTGATTTTCGGTACAACTTTTGAATAATGGTTTGCAACACTGCATTATTTTACTTTGCTATTGTAGCTGCTAAACAATAGAGAAATTAAGAACTGACCAAATTGGCCCGGCAGACTGAGTTTATCGGCATGGAACAACCGTGAGAAGACATACTGGAAAATGAAATTTAAACCGGTCGTTGGACTGAGACGTGGAAAGTAATTGCGCCCCGACAAATACCTGCCTCCCCACAACAATGTAATGTTAAAACGTTGAAAACAGCTGAAATATAATATTAATACAATTGTTATTCTCTATTGTGTGAAATTGGTGGCAAACGGCATAAGGTCAAGTGAGCTAGATTATCCTATGTTCACAATGGAGACTGGTTGAAACTTTCTCAACTAAGAAACGCATTAGCAGAATGAAACCCGTTTGGCAGCGGAGTTCACCTCTGTTCTCACAGTTACCATGGAAGTACGTATTGGACTGACAGGTATCGCTCCAAGTTGAAACAATTGACCTCTGGGAAAGCCTACTGCCTGACAGAAATAGAACACCACGTCTTTAATTGGTGAGAACAGGTCCACCGCAAAAAGGGTGGGTGTTGAAAAGAATGAAATCTTAGATTTGCTTTACGTTTGTAAAGATACTGCTTGGTTTGGGTGATGTCATTGTTTGACGATGAGTAATCCGTGTTACAGACGCACTGGTATTGTGTTTGTAACAAAAAGACGAGACACAAGAATGCACAATATGACACATGTTAATTTTCACACTCGCACAATTCATGATTTGTTGGTTTGTAACATGTAATGACGTTTTCTCCTGCGATCAGTTTTCACCGACAAGATCGTAACAGAAACTAGCTTTGTTGAATAGCTCCACCGTTCAACAATGTAGTTGAAACTGCAGTATGGCTTTCGTGACAGTGGGATCGCAGGTGTACGTAATACTGTAAAATAAAGTACAAGTTGTGTATGCTTCAATTTAATCAGGTGTGTGTTTCCTTCCCTGGTAGTGCATCATGTAGACATGGACAATTCATTTCACTGAACATCAGGCACGAGATTTATTAACTTGGCTCAACAAGATGTCTTAGTGACGTTATGCGAGAGATGTCTTAGTGACGTTATGCGAGAGATGTCTTAGTGACGTTATGCGAGATATGTCTTAGTGACGTGATGCGAGAGATGTCTTAGTGACGTTATGCGAGAGATGTCTTAGTGACGTGATGCGAGAGATGTCTTAGTGACGTGATGCGAGAGATGTCTTAGTGACGTTATGCGAGAGATGTCTTAGTGACGTTATGCGAGAGACACTCTAGTCACACCAGTTCCAAGTAACAGACCCCACACTAAATTTAAATGCAATGTTCCAAGTAACAGACCCCACACTAAATTTAAATGCAATGTCCAACTGTAACACCAACTGTCAAAGGCACAAAATACAGTTGCAATTGCAAGTTATAACAGATGAACACCCTATTACACTACACTCACTAATCAGGTATATATGTGAACTTTCACAAACACAGTGATAGTAAAGTAATACTAAGCAGACTATGAAACACAGTGATAGTAAAGTAATACTAAGCTGACTATGAAACACAGTGATAGTAAAGTAATACTAAGCTGACTATGAAACAGAGTGATAGTAAAGTAATACTAAGCTGACTATGAAAAGAAACAATACAAATTAGTTTTCAGAAATGATAAAAAGGCAAAACCATAAGGTGACGCAAACCTTCTACTTGGAAGGCATGAGCATTTGATAAGATGGCAAAACCATAAGGTGATGCAAACCTTCTACTTGGATGGCATGAGCATTTGATAAGATGGCAAAACTGATATACACAACAATCACGTTATGTCAACAGGATGGCTCACAAACAGGAGCAGAGGTAATATTTTCAAGACAGACAACGTTTCGGTATACTTTCTTCTAGTCGTCAGTTTACGTTGGAAAAATCCTTTGTCACTTATGGAGTTACGGTGCCAATTCTAAATTCTAAATTTAATGTATGTTTATATATGGATTGCTCTCTTTCTGTCTTCATTCACAGCTGGAAATAGAACATACAATGTTAACAAGAGCCCTGTTGTCAGTGAAATAGTTTTACCCTTAACCCCTACAGTCAGTTGGTTTCCAAAACAGCATCTTGTATTTTTAAGATCCCGAATCTTGATTGAGAACCCGATCTGAAGAGCGCCAACATTTTCTTTGTTAATTTGTTGAGTGAGACTATGATTTGTTCTCCACTATAAGAAAAGAGTTATTTTGCAGGTGCCTTACTCCCGCAAGCCAAGCAAGTCTTGTTGATAATTAGCAATAACGATTGCAGTCATGCGCACTAAACGGTTTGGCTGATTGCTGCGCGCTCCGTTCACGTCATTCACGTGCCCTGCTAAGGTCATTACAGTGACCTCAGGTCACGACCTTATCGGCTTACCCACCAATGACGAACGTCCCTCTAGTCTGTTCGCGTCGTGAGGGACAATCGTAAGTTTTGTGCAGGATGTAAGCGGTCAGTTTTGAATGAGTGTCGCTTAGCTCAATGATACTGTTTGAAGACTCTCCATTGTCGATGACAATGATGCCGAGGGCCATGATGGTCACAGGACTCATGTCTTTGACAACTTCAATTCTTCTCCCTTTCCGAAGCCCTTTGAATTCCACTACTGGTTCGTGAATCCGCCAAGAGTGACCAGTCCACTCATTAAGTCCGGAGTAAGAGTAGGTTTCACAGACAGCAGGACAAAGTGGACAATACGGGTCGAATGTCCCGGAAACAATGACCCCATCCGCCCATTTATAACCATCCCTTCAACACCTCTCTGCCGCTGTTAGTGCTCGTGCCCAATATGTTTGATACCATTTCATGGAAATTTGCCTTTTCCGCCTCCCCCGGGGAGAGTACATTAAATGCTGATAAAGAATAAGTTTCCTCCTGCCTGGTTCTATTAACATGATATCTGTGTCTCTCAACAAGACCACGTGCGTGCTAATTGTGATGTATCCAGCACCTGGACTAGGTCAAAGGCTACTTATATTCACTCATCCACGAGACAAAACATAGACGTCAGCTTGGCCGGACATCGTTTGTTTCATTTTATCTTTTTACATTCTCAGTGTGTGCCATCCTCAACTATTCCAAACACCAGACCTCCCGCCTCTTCCACAACTCGATATTCAATCGATATTGAATATTCTTACATGCAGTTTATTTCTATTCTCTGGTTACATTCTTGTAATCACTGATGCATTATGATGTCATTCCATCATGAGGTTTCTCTTTAGGTCTCTAAGTATCTTCATACATGATGCTCAGTCCCTTGACTCTACGTCTTGTAACTTTAAACTGCGGTCAGAGCTGTGTCGCACGTACAGCTATTGGTGGAGAAAAGATTGGTTCCCTGGCGGCCTTTTAAAGTAACAGCGATGAGAAATTTCGATAATTATTTGTTTAAGCTCTGGAAATTTTAACAATTCAACACTGAAATTGAATATTTTGCATTATTGCAAACACTGGGCAGAGAAACACATCATTCCGCTGTGAATATTGACAAGTCAACTTGGCGACTTGCATGTATATAAAGACAATCGTGAGCTAAACTCATGTGATTTGCTCCCACTCGGTTTAACATGCTGATCATGATAATCATAAAATTAACTGATCAGAATCCATTGATGAATGTAGCTACTGGGGGTTGTATTTCTAAAACGTCTATAAGATAGTAAAAGGTTTCAAGTGTGAGTTAAACTTTTTTTCTAAACAGTTAAGGAGTTTTGCTAATCGTGTAACATCCGCGATCCATGCAAACAACACTTATAAGTGTGGGAAATGTATTTTCATTTTATTTCTTCCATAAATCAGAGTTAGATACATGAAGGCTGTAGCACTGGTCTTAACCCAATGCCTCAAACATTGGCTTTACAGGAGTAAGATTTGTTTGTAAAAACCTTCAAGCCTTACAGACACTACCAAGCTACAGACGTGTAATCAAGAGGAATCGTGTCTCATCGGTTACCAATTATTGGCGATTCAAAAAACACCAGTCATCATTTCTTGGAGAAAGACAGTTGAATAGAGAGGCACGCAGACAGGAAACAAGGCGAAGAGATATCAGTGTATTCTAGCAACACTAGTTACCAGGAGAGTCACAGAGACAGGTAGACGGACCAAGAGATATCAGTGTACTCTAGCAACACTAGTTACCAGGAGAGTCACAGAGACAGGTAGACGGACCAAGAGATGTCAGTGTACTCTAGCAACACTAGTTACCAGGAGAGTCAGAGAGACAGGTAGACGGACCAAGAGATGTCAGTGTACGCCAGCAACTCTAGTTACCACGAGAGTCACAGAGACAGATAGACGGACGAAGAGGTGTCAGTGTACGCCAGCAACACCAGTTACCAGGATGTACAACAATGCTGAATAGAAGACTAAATGAAATTAAACTCTCATCTAACTCGCAGTCATATTTCTAAACTATTAACCAACTTCATTCAAGTGTTTGTCTGAATGATGAACAAGGATATCACTTTTCCTTGCGACTTTTACCAATAGAAAAAAGTGTGTTCTCGCATATACCAAGTTTGCTAGCCAAGTTGTCTTCTGTGGATGGACACTAGAGTGAATATATTTTCTGTGTGTTTACAATCTTTTGTATTTTGTTTTCTGGACTTTGTATTTAACAAAATTTCAAAATTCTCCGCTTTTTCCCCTTCTTGTAAGTACATGTCGTCATCATCTTCGTCGTCGTTACCATCATCATTAACAAAATCGTTCCATATTGTTGCATATGTTTTGCCGCGCCTCCGCTGCTGATTTTCCTTTAGCCAATCATGGCTGAGATTATACAGTTGACGTTGCTAAACACAATTTAATGAGTAATTAATTGAGCCTCGTGCTATACTTGGAAGAGAGTGGGAAACCGACCCGATCTTTAACAGACGCAACCTCCTTCGATCAATCAGATTTACTTCGTATAACGCCTTTCAAGGAATGTTGAAGATCAGTGCAGTTAGATCCGATCGAGACGGGCCCATTCGTCAGACATCGCGCTAGATTAGCTGGCGTCGAAAGTGATCAGTACATTTATTGTGTCGAGCAAGTGACATTTTCTTAATAATATCGACAGTGCGACGACTCTGCCCTTTTGTTCACTGTTATTTCTTCCTCGTCGATGACACTTGATGTCGTGTCAATTTCATAGGAAATACACAAGCATTCTGCAAGTCCGGTCTTAATGATTACTTGAGTAGGGGATTCACGAATGTAATCACATATATCAATCAGAAATTCGCCGATGGCTGAAAAACTTGTGATCCTCTCGCCGCGGTCAGCGCCGTCGCTGGGGACTATTTACTCTCGCGCAACAGAACGAATTTATTTTCTTGTCAAGCGCCGGGGACGAGTCACCAAGGCGGAAATATACATGCAAAGAGATCCGTTTCTGATTAGATGAAACCCTCAATCAAACATTTATATTAGACACATTATTCTTTTCAATCGAGCTACATTAACAGGCAATAGTAGCATGACAGATAGACAGAAGCCGAGAGAGCAATTTCAACAATTATTGAAGACTTCAGAAGTTTTGTGTTCAATTTAATTAATCGTGTGTAAAGGAACGCCAAAATCAGTGAAGCGAACAAGATTAAAGAGGACGAATATTGAATGCCCGGTTCTTTCCCAGCATCATCGGATGTTTTAATTATATTTCCCTGCCACAATTGCCTTATAAAATGTTCCAAATGCACATCAATGTTACTTTATTGTCTTGTAAATTTTGTATCTGATTATTGAGCACCCCGGCTTGATGTTCTCAAGACATTTACATTTTTCTTCATGAATAACGCGGTTAAAATGAAATTTTGTTTTATTTTCCTCTTAATTCGATTTACACCACAGGAATACGTTGTCTTGGCAGCGTGATGGAACTAGCAATTCCCAAATATGTTCGCAACAACAATAGGAATTTCGCCGGGCGATCAAGTAACGAATCTTTGAAGCACTTCTTCCCAAGGTTACAGACTCACTGGAATATTACCAAACTCATAGCCAAGGAATGAGGAACTTATGTTAATCTCCACTGGCTTACCTACATGTAACAATAGAGTATGTATTTGTCTGAGCTACATGTAACAGTAGAGTATGTATTTGTCTGAGCTACATGTAACAGTAGAGTATGTATTTGTCTGAGCTACATGTAACAGTGGAGTATGTATTTGTCTGAGCTACATGTAACAGTGGAGTATGTATTTGTCTGAGCTACATGTAACAGTAGAGTATGTATTTGTCTGAGCTACATGTAACAGTGGAGTATGTATTTGTCTGAGCTACATGTAACAGTGGAGTATGTATTTGTCTGAGCTACATGTAACAGTAGAGTATGTATTTGTCTGAGCTACATGTAACAGTGGAGTATGTATTTGTCTGAGCTACATGTAACAGTGGAGTATGTATTTGTCTGAGCTACATGTAACAGTAGAGTATGTATTTGTCTGAGCTACATGTAACAGTGGAGTATGTA
>JAUELE010225213.1:0-12543 GCA_031471655.1 Diodora aspera | reverse complement strand
TGTTTCCAAATGTGTCATCCTATCTTCTATGTAGTTTTGTAGTAAATAATGAGATTGTTAGTTCAAATCATTATCTTAAGCCCCATGGCGGGGGATATTGCTGACTCTGTCTGCTTGTTGATTTAACAATAAAAAGAACTCTGCTACCTCATTAAAGGTGCAACCTAATAATTATTATGAAACAATTATTCTATGTACTGACTTATTAATATTGAATCAGAATGTAAGACTTGTAGAAGATGAATACCATGCAATGCTAGTGTGGCTATTTTAATCTGTCTAATTTATTATAGCACTTAAAACGTTTATCTGCACGGCCTCTCTTGTGTCATACCCCAAAAATACATTTTACTGAGAAACACCGTGACACTATGTGATCTTAACACTTGATTTGATTTCATTTGATGTTGTACTCAGCAATCTTTGAGCGATCTCGTCAGTACGAAGATCCCAAATGTTTGTTATAGGAACCTAAGCTGACCAGTAGACACTCTAGTCTGGACAAGTCATTTATTTTAGTCAGAAATGAAACTAACCCGACTGAAAGCCAGGGAACAAAGTATGTATATGACAGGCTAATTTGACTTTCATTTGATAATTTCTGTGATATATACAGTTGGACCCTTTCGTATTTCTTAAATTCGTTCAGTTTATCGAAACTCCGGATTACTGAAGTTTGGTCATTGTCCGTGTTTTGTTATTCCCCTTCTCAAGTGAATAAAGACATGTCACATCTGTAAAACGTTTGAAACACATTTTTTTTTCATCTGGTGGCGTGTGACAATCTCCAAGTACTTTTCCGTTTTGAAACAATTTATCGTTTAATGATTGTTTTGCAGGGTACGTTTAATACTTAATGTAATTACATGTATGTGAAATGTGTATAAACGTTGGGTGGGGTGGAGCGGCGGATCCAGAATTTGTGGAATGGGGTGTCGAAAGCTTAATCTCAACGTGCGAAGCGAGCAATAATATCATTGTAGAAGGTACGTGGTCATTCTACTCCTTTTTAATTTATAGTAGCCGTTTTCTTGCGTTGATTTGGGTCAGAGTGAGCGTTGTAACTGGTCTCAAATCCTGATAAAGCAACATAATTACAGGGGTGACGGAAGCAATTGCAGAGGGGGTGGCGATCAAAGGACATCAGGCGAGGGTCCAGGGTCCACCTTGACCCCGGAAGATATGGGGTCCTGGATCGTCGATAAGGCGTTCTGAGCTATTATTGAATTGCTATTTCAGGTGGTAGTTGAAAACATGACATATTTGAGCATGCTAAATTTAATACGCACAACAGAAAATAATTTAAGAACTGGGATCATTCAAATTCAAATACATTATTCATTCATCATTCGATATAAGAATACAATACAATTTTACTTGCTGACAATAAGATGTCAATGAGATAAAAACTCAACCAGTCCAAATGCGAATGAAAAGTTGTAGGGGTGGGGTGTGGCAACAATAGGAACGACATGGTACATTTCTGTAACCCTGAAATACACTTGGACCCTAATGCGTGGCTGCCATGTGATGAATATCCCCCTGCCAGTCAAAACGTGTGTTACAAATGCATGAACAAGTCGAAAGTTTCAAAACTAAGACAAATAGTTTTCACGAATCTAACACAAGGTCTAATGAATTTCACATAAATTCTTCAAACTGATGTTTGCTAACGCAAATTGAATAAACAAATTGTGAATAATAACGGTCTTATGCTGTCTGTGCTGCCGACTTTTAAAAGTAGTTCGACTAGATTTTCCCACTCGCTAGCTTCCAGACTGACACTAACCTTGTTTTCGGAATCAAAATGGTAGTCCAGCATAGAGGTACCAGTCAAGGAGACTTGATGGAGTGACATAATTGTTGCTTCAATAGGGGGCATCCCCTCACTCATCCTCGTGCTAAATACGGACAACCAATGAAGTGTCGCATTAACTGCACGCTTTACTTTGCGGCATATTAGGAAAGACGCACCGCATGATTGGACACAAGCTTCCCCTGTGTCCCAAGCTTCTCTAATTCGTCAAAACGCCCGCCTGGAGCCGATCGTCGTGAATAGTAGTGAGTCCAGGGTATATAACGAACCTTTGGCTGAGCCATACATGCCCTAGATTTCGAGGATTGCTCATAGAATCTTTCTGACACATACTTTCAAAATGTGCCAGCCTTCCAACCCGTAAACAACCAAATGGTCGCTCACTAAAGGGCGGACCGTGAGTCTAACACGAAGTAGGTGGGTTGGTCTCTGAGTTAACGTCACTGTGGGCAGTATTTCAGCCGTAACATACTGAGTGTTAGATAATCTCTTTGTGTTGTCAGCATGGTTACTTTCAAATATTATATTTAGTACACATCACATGTTGAAAGGCGTTATGGAAATCCTCATGAACGTAACGAGTTACTGCTGGGACAAACACTTGCACCGTACTTAAAGTGAAATAAAATTAGATTTGGAAAATTTTCACCGAGTTCACATTTGCCTCCTCTCAGTCATATTTGCGGAACCTGTGCAGACTTATGGAGAGCAGCGTGATGTCTAACAGAACAATGTTCCAGTAACCCAGTGCGTGTACGAGGCGAGTAACAACGGAATCTTTTCTTTCGGTGTTCTTCCAATCGAACTCTTTTATGAACTATCGTTTCCCTCCATGTTCACCTGACACATCGCTTTGCGTTACGGCCGAAATATTGCCTTTGCAACGTAAAACATTTCAACTCGGGTCAAATTTTGTGTATTCGGAGGTGATGTGTTTGGTTTCGGATGTTGCATAAATCAGCGTAGTGTCGAATGGAGAGTTTGTACGTTGAACGCCACTCTATTGAGTTGAATAAATAATTGGATACAAAGAGTGACAGCGTTCTGCCGAATGCAGGCCGACTGTCTTGACAATCTTGAAAGCGATTGAGAAAATTGTCGAGAGGGTTGGTTTATATTTAATGTTGTTGCAGATTTACTGCAGATTTCGGTTTGTGATAGTCTCTTGTTGTTACCCGGGGGAGGAGGTTTGGATCGGGGGGTGGGGGGAGGGGGGATGGAGGGGGGGGGGTGGTAATAGGAGGTAAACTAATAATTAAAGGTGTAACGTTACACGTAGTAATCGGGGAATTAACTTCCTTGATCGTTACGCATAGTAATTTGCTGACGGACCTTGTGGTTTTTTGGGCTCCCTCAGGCGAGGCAGTCGCTCATATACCGCTTAGGGGAGATCATCCCTATGTGTCTCGGGTTTTACCATCCCGTGTCCTGTTAGGGTTAGGGTTAATAACTTATAGAACCCGGGATACATAGAACCTGGGACTCAAAGACACGCTCCCCGCTTAGGGTATAACAAGATAAGATGTACGCATCAACAGTTACATGGGATACTGGGCGTCAATTTTTATATCTTTTATGTGCCCCCCCCCCCCCCGCCCCCAATACCAACCACATCCATACAATTGCTATCCCGCTTGTCACAAATCGACGTAACTTCCACAGATACTCCACACCAGCGCCACCCATAGTGCGCATCACCTGACCGTCATGTGACCGCCGTGTAACTTTCTTCTGCTTGTCTAATAGCAACCAAGGTGACCGGACAATAGCGGACAATACGGGAAGGTCGGGCGGCTACCGCGAAGTGGTTGGTATTCTTTGAAAATTACAAATATTCTGAATTTTACAAATTCATAGGAATACCATTATACCGACCACTTCCATACAATTGCAGATTCCCACTGCAGGCATATTGGCCAGACAATCTGTGTCTGTCATAATGGAACTCACAAAATAAGCGTGTACGGATAAGAGGCGAAGGCCTCGATATAATACCCGTGGCTTACACAATGGGAACTTTGAATTTATGTAACGCATAAGGTAATCTCACAGCCTCATAAATGACAACCCCAGGGTTGGAAACCCTCGAAGGAGGTTTACCGGCCTGTTTGTATGCGTTAATAATAACGCTCCTGAGCCATAACCTAAGTGTATTCTTGGATATATACTCAGGATTGACGAAGACAAACAGTCTCTTCCGGATACCCATGATGGCCCTGATAGCCCGGATATAACACTTAAGCGTTCTGACAGGACACAGAGCAAATGTCTGGATCTTCACCAAGAAATCCACGAGTACGCCCAAGTGGGCTCCTCCGCGGTCCCCACGATCGAATATACCTACGGTTACATCCAAGCTATGGAACTCGGATACTCTCGCCGCAGCGACGAAAGTAAATAGGAAGGCTGTTTCATGCATAAGAGAACGCCTATCTGTTTCCTGTAAAGATTCATAAAGACTTCAGTCAATAACTCCAAAACCAAATTGAGATCCCATGTCGAAGGTTTGAACCTAGACTTAGCGTCTTCTTGTTTAAAACCTCGTAACATAGCGGCAATTTGTGGGTTCTTCGACAACTTTGACTCACGAGCTACATTCCTAACCGTAGCAATAGCCGATATGTAGGAGGCAATAGTGCCAGCCTTGTATTTCTTTGTATCTCTCACACTGACGATACTAATAATCGGGATACCGATAGTGTCAGGGATATATCCCCTACGCTCACACCAATCGGTGAAAACTTGCCATTGCATGTCATATGCTGATCTTGTAGAAGATCTGTGCATATTAACCATAACCTGAGACTACCTCGAAGAGAAGCCTTTGTCTTTCAGGTTTTTGGTGACAGAATCCACGCGTGCAGATTCAGGACTTCCACATTTTGATGGAACGAGAATATCTCATCTTACGGGCAGCTGAATCGCGTTTGGATCCGCCAGTTCGAGCAAATCCGGAAAGCACATTCTGTTTGCCCGCCTTGGGGCAACTAGGACCAGTCTGCACTTGTACAACCGGTAATGTTGTAGGAACCGGGAAATCCGGGCTGTGAGAGGATACGCAAAGGTGTTTATCCCGTCCCACGCAATCGATAGAGCGTTGACCGCTTAAGCCCCAGGGTCTATCACTGGTGAGATATACGTCGGTAACTGGTTGCTAACCGAGTCGCACAGAGAACCATGTGCGGAGTGCCTTCTTGAACACACGACCATTTGACTATCTCTCGATTGAACATCGGAGATGATACTCCCAGGCGTGAAGGGCACCTGCTAGTACACTGATATAATTATGTCTCATCCTCACACATATTCGAATACTGTCGACCAGTTCGAAGAACTGATAAGCCAGTCTCAGTAGGGTCCGGGATCGAGTCCCGCCCTGTTTGTTGATGTGAGGCGCTGTCTGTAGCAATCATTAAGCTCTGTTCCATGAGTTGCTGTGCCCACTGACTGATCGCCAGAATGACAGCTTTGAACTCGAGATAATTTATGTGAATTTGTCTTTCCCGGTCGGACCACAGCCCTGCTGCTGACTCTATGTCGAGGTGAACAGCAGAAAAGAGACTCCTGATAAGACATTGGATGGGTTCAACCATCATTCCAGTCTGGGTTTGAGTCTCTTGGGGATATGTATGAGATGGTTCGGGTTCAGATCCGTGAATGGTCCGAGGTCAACAGACCGAGGAGGCTCTGCCAAAAGTGTACGCTCTGTTGACAACATAGAGCTGCCGTTACCATGGTTTGGATCTTGACCCATCTGTCCTGAGGGACAACACTCTGCCGATTAGAGTGTCGAACTGGCACCCGATGAACTGCAACCTCTTCGTTGGAGTCAGGTCCGACTTCTCTGAATTCAGTTTCAAACCCAACTGTAACAGAAACAGTCTGAACTTCGGCGGAAGAGCCAAAATGTGAACAGTTTAAGATTGTGAATCACCCTGTGATCTGGACTTTTCTTTTTCGATTTCGGGACCAGGAACATTTTGGAATAAAACCCGGGAGTTAGCTGATCCAAGGTGATTAACATCACCCCTCCCTTGGTTACGAGAGACTGAATGGCATCTGCCATTGTGAAGCCCTGTTCGTCCGGATACACTCTCTCTACTGGTTCTACTGTGACAGGGGGAATCCTCTCGAGTTCGAACCTGTAACCGTGAAGAAGAATCTGTACCATCCAGGGGTCGTGCAGGTGAAATGCTCAATTTTCCCAGTACTGTTGCAGACGAGCTCCGACCTGAGAATCCAACACAGGGATTGAGACATTCCTACGGAGATCAAAGACCCATCTAGGCAACCATGGAAGAAAGGAACGGGGTCGAGAGGGTCGTCGGCTCCCCACAGACCTTCCTTGCTTCTTTTCACGTTTGGAGCCTGGTTATTTGCGGGACTCATCCCCGTAGTCCCGTTTGAACCTCCCTTCGACTTCTTCCAAAAAAAGAGTCCCGACCCCTTTACCCGATTTAGACCCCTTGCCCTTGGTCTGCCGATGTGTCATCCAGGGCCTCCTGCTAAAGGACGACGTCATCCAGGGCCTCCTGCTAAAGGACGACATCATCTCGGCCACCTTAAAAGTAGACGACTGCTGGTCCACATCAGTATGTCTCCTAAAAGGACATGATCAAACTTGCATCTCCAATACCGAACAAAAACTAACAACACGTTCAAACCGGTCCGAGTACAACAACGATATATCATTTAAATAACGGCGAAATCCTAATGAAAATAATGGACGGTTAACTACATGAAAAGTTTACTTACTCGAACTCGAGACAGGTTCTAAATGTTCCCCATTTTGGTGACGTCATCGTTTTATATGTTGTAGCTAAAACGGTGACAAAGCAAAAAAACGGTGACACGCCAAACGTGGCGAAAACGGCGACAAACCTGCCGAAAATAGTGAATGATTTTGATGATAACGTTTTTAACTGAAAAGTATGGGTCACACAGTAGAGCTAGCAAAAATGATAACACTTTTTAAATCACATATCATCGTCATGGCTTGTCACTGTTTTAGCCAGTTTCCTATTTGCTTACCTTCCCAAAATGCCATACGCAATCTATTTTTAGCGTTAGACCACCTCGGAAAATACCTTTTGTTATCACCACCGTAAAAATTCGGAAAAAAAATACAGCACGGTACTATATAGCTAGATAAATAGAAAGACAAGCCCTGAACAGAGATTCGCGTACCTGCATATTTGATCATGTCCCTTATAGGGTATCATGGAGACCGCTGTTAAACAGCAGGTCTCCTTCCCATGGTTGCTTCAAGAGGCCGACAGAAACCGTTGGATCCAGCCGAGACCATTCTAAAATGGCTCTTCTACGCAGCTGCATAACAACCGTAGATACATGAACCAGGTTCTTTGCTACAAATTGCAGACAACTCGCCATGGACAGCACAAAGGAGCGGTCCTCCCGGTTTTATATAGAATACTCATCACGGATACGTTTGACGAGGCCGGCCAAATAACAGCATGAATAGCGGCACCATCAATTCCCTGTGCCACCGATACAGGGAATGAAAGATCAAGCCCGGTGTAAAATTACCCCCCGTTTTAAATTACCCCCCCCCCCCGGGTAAGTTAAACCTAGGTTTATATTACCCCCTTTAGTTTCAAATTACCCCCCAAATTGTTCACATGATAAGGGTACGATGATCGAAACTAAATAAGACTGGAACATATCAGTTTATACATCATTATAGTGTACACAATTGAAGAAACGTTAAGATAACATCCTATTTTCGCTTTCCATGACAAATATTTGTCGAAAAAAACATGGGGCGTCTTGAATCGGAGATTCCGGCTGCTGGTGGCTACACGAGATACTGAAATTAGTGACTGATCCTGTAAATTTCAAGGTTGTTCCTGTACCAGAAACACAGAACTTCATGAGGATACAATTAACTTTCTTGCTATGTCCGTATTTGTCCATGTTTGCTTTTGCCTGTATTTTGACCCTTTGGCAACATTGCAAATGACGTTATTAAATGATTTCGCTTACTTTTGTTGTCATTATCAAGGTAACGATTGCCGAGCACACGTCGGGAGGTTTCCACCTATTTTACTGCATTGCAGTGCAGCAGGGAAAGGATATTTATCAACCAAAAATCTGAAAAACAGGTGTTGCGATACTTTTTGAAGATGTATATATATCACTGACAACTACTGTAATTCGAAACAAGCTAGTTTTACATAAACTGACCACTCGGGTTTTGTGATCTAATCGGTGAAAGCGTTAGTTAGACCCCGAGGCCGAAGGCCGAGGGGTCTAACTAACGCTTTCACCGATTAGACCACAAACCCTCGTGATCTAACGTTTACTTATTGTGTACATAAGTTTTAACATCTCGTCACATGCTTATACTTCGAAGTATAAGGTTTGCATTACATTGTGTTTTCTTGTTTTTTTTTCCATTCCCAAAACCTAATCAGTATGCTTTCTTTTAAACGTCAGTTTATACATCATCTTACACATGCAGACAACCTTTTTAAAAAAGTCAGTTTATGTTCCACAGAATTATCCAAGTTAATGAGAACTGAAATAAAACTCCTGCTTTAGCTTCGGCTGTATGAAGAGCCAATAATCACGTTTAAGTATGGTTTTAATACAATTCTCCCCTTTTAGAATGAAAATTGCTTTTCTATAGTGCCTATTATCAGACTAGGAATACAATGTAATTAAAAATCACAAGCCTTCAGGTGTCTGGAATTCACATCTTTAATTACTTCTATTGATAACGATTTAGAATATTGGTTTTCGAAACTGTTGGCGTTAAGGCGGCATTATTAAAACTTTATGCAGAGGTATTATTGCATCTGTTCGTAATCTTCAACCCACATTGACAACCAGGCCGCTGCGGGGTCAACGGAATGCTTGGTGCTGCGTGAAAGAAGCCACTTAGGGTTAGCTTCACCCCCTAAGTTGAAATCTGCATAATATGAGCATGGTGTCTGTATATCTCAACTTGTAGAAAAGTAGAAATATAACAATTGCTTATTAAACAAGCCTGCTTTCCACAGCACAAAAATAAACAATAAATGTTGAAAACGTGACATGCACGTTGGTCACACTATCTGCTAAAGTGTTTAAACTTTCCCTTTCATACTTTCCCTATCTGTTGGTATTATCAAAATAAAGATCTGGTACCTCTATCATTTGAGTAGGGGGGAGGATAACCAACATTTTTCTTGTTGTATGCCAACCGAACGCAGTTTACACTGGGATGAGGATTGGAAATGCATGCGTCTGTGCATATTTCTTCATCTACAGCGTATTTGATTTATGTTGTTACCATTATTGTAAATTATCGTAGATATGGACTGTGTCAAGTTTTATTTACTTCGATCCAGAACTTGACATAAGCGAATAAATTGCCAAATATGGAGGATTTTAGCTGTCCTTAACTGGGGATCTCGTGTCGTTCTGTAGCTCGTTTGTGGTTCCGTCTTTCGTGTGGCTCTTACATATGGCTGAAAGATTGCGCGTGCAATATGAAACAATACTGAATTACAATTAATGTTTTATGAGCATAACATCATATACTCGCCCCAACTACTGAAGTATCAATCATTGGAATAGGTGTAATATGGCACTTTTGAAGCTATGGTGAACATAATTGACAAAATACCATGTAATTCACTATGACGGTTTATGTAGCGACTTGCTGAAAACGAAACATGCTAAAATCAATACTTTAAAACTGACTAAATGTGTGAAAGAACACAACCAACCATGAGTATAAAAAGCAACAACCGAACATGCAACTGCACATTTCCTATGTTGATTTCACAAAATAAAACGTTTATCAGTAAAGCTCGTTACTTATTTACCCATATTTATGACTTTCGACAATTATATACAAGTCATTACATCGACCCTTCAATAGTTGGACTGAGTATAAATCAGTGCACTATCCTAAGTTGGTATTGATCCATCACAATGGCATTTGTATACATCGGTCAGTCTAGCTCACCTAGGCTGGGGGATGTCACATGTCAATCCCTTGAAGGAACACACAAGAAACGTAAAATTAAATATTTCAAAGACTAATTATAAGTCTACCTTCTTAGATAAAATAGATCTTCATCAAATTCAAACAGAACGACAACATTTAGAATTACATTGCTGTAAAGGGAATGCCCTCAAAGACAGTCTACAGAGTATCCATGTTGAGAGTCCCCTGACTCTACGGTACCTCAGCAGCCTGATTCATATGGCCTTAATAAATGATGTAGTGTACTGGTAAGTTGTTCCCCAGGTAGTACTTATTATTTGTGTACAAATACGACTACTTACAGTAGTCCCCCTTCTGTACTCGCGTGTCAGTAATCAACTATACAGATGAAACCTTCAATAATTCAACTCATATACAGTGCAACGTCATGTTAAAGTTAAATCATCTGACAACATGTTTTCATAGGTAATGTTTCATTCGTACGATAACTTTTTTAATAACATTGAGGGTTTAATACTTTTCAGTTTAACTCATTTACATGGCAAATGAAATTGCATAAGCTTAAGGTTTAACATTTTAAAAGGCTTAGACACTTTATACTTCAAGTTTGTCAAGAAGGATATTCCTTAATCAATGTGAACTTTTAGAAAATGAAGGGATCCCTTCTTCACAAGAGCAAGAAGTAATACTTGATATCTGAAAGCCAGTGCATGGACATCTTGAAACGTCAACGCTGATGCGGATAAGGGAAATAGAGAGGATCGTCCCTCTTACGGCAAAGAACACAACATCTTAATAAACAAACAGCCGCCGATTAACCCTGAAGGAAACAGGCCGTTGAGGGTTACCAAGATAAAATCAATGACAGTGGATATCGTGAAGACAAACATCACTTTAACAGTGTTTTCTTAAGGACAGTATTTATTGAAATAATATCACTTCTCAGTTGACTAAGCTAAGTTTCATTTACTTAGTTTTTGATACTGTCCAAATAATCTCAACGTCAAGCTCATTTCTTGTTCTTATTTTCTTGCAAAGACTTAAAAGGGAGGCCGATCTAAACCTTTGTAATAAGATTAAACTTTAGAAGGCCTCTTGGGAATTTTGGAATTCTTGGCAATCAATAATGTTGAGCGGTTTGAAACGTCTTGAGAGATCTAATCCAATTATTGTTGCTAATGAATTCAAATGTTTGCCAACCGTGTGGGTGAATTTGGTTTCAAATGTCAAAACATTAAAAGTGTTTTATGCGACCGTTGTGACAGGTCTTCGTAATATGTGAAGGAATGGGTCATGGTGTTATTTTCGTAACTGATGGATTTCAATAACGCAACAGACTAAAGCGCCGGGCGTTATTGCATCCGTCTCTGAATGAAAGATTTACGAGGCCATGTAATATCTCCTAGCATGGAATCACTCGTCCCTGGGTGTACATGAATTGTATTCGTTATGTCTTTTAGCATTCTTCGGGTGCGTCCAATTCTTCGACAGCCCGTTAGTCCAACAACCTTACGATCATACTCTTACTATAGCCCTTGCCCTAAAAATAAGTCTTAACACTAAACTTAACACTAACCCTAAATCGTACCTTACACCTAAAATACTGCTTGCACTGTATTGTTGGACTAACGGGTCATCGGACTAATGAGCTGTAGGACTATAGGGGTGAAAAAATAATTCCACAGTCATGGAGCAGGACTAGGGTGACCCCATTTAATCAACATTCCAACAAATAACACAAAAACATTACTTAGTAAATCGCCAGTTCCTTCTTAGCAAGCACAGAACCGGGATTATTGTCATTTTTATGACCCGGAGTTTGAGAGGATTTGAATAATATTTACATTAGTGCAGGGTCTCATTCTAAACCAGCTTTCAACGGCATCCGTCCAAGCTCAGCTGTACAGGGTGAATGAACAAAGACATAGCTGCGATAAAAAAAACCATTACATAAACGTCCCCTTAAATCTAACTTTCTTGTCAACGATGAAAAACTGCTATATAGCTAACGGTCATCATATGGATAAGTTGTCATACAAGCTGGACATACGCCCTTTGACTTACATTTCGTAGACACATTTATATACATAAGTTTGTGATAACTTAGTGAACTCTATTTAATATACCTCCCCGTGAGAGTATACCAACTGACTAACACACTTTTATATCAACATGTGAACTCCAATCCCCAAAAGGATTCCCTGTAAATGAAACACTCTGTCTCAATGATTAAAAACAAAAAGAACAAAGACCCCTTTCACATTTACACGCACGAGCATGTAGAGCGCAAACACAATCTCGCCATGTCACGGAGTTGTAAACTTGGCTTTGATACCATCGGGCTTATTTACTCTGAAGATAATGAAATATTTCTTTTTGTGCGACGCCAGACACAAACGAAGATAATTTCTAAGGTAGTGGCTTATATTCCATCCATGCTGTGACGTAAGTCCGCTGCACAACAATACCTACTGTTATCATGATGTCATGTCTTGCGGGTACTGCAAATTTCTTACATTGTGGCAGGAATGGCATTTCTTGGTCATCAGCTTTGATCCCGTTTTTCTGTACATGTATTGAAGCTTTCCATTTGCACATAAGCGTGGTTATTATATCATGCAAGAGCTCTGGGGACTTGGAAACATGTCAAAATCAGATAGGTTGATATTTTGGCACAGGTACAGAGGGGAGTAGTAGTTTCATTATGATTTTCAGCAACAGATCAGCTATATCACCACATTCAATTCAATACTCGTCTTACCAGGTTACA
>JAUELE010225202.1:0-12545 GCA_031471655.1 Diodora aspera | reverse complement strand
CCGATCTAAGTCGGTCTGACATAACAGCATCCTGACAATCAGTCATGACATTACAGCATCTTGAATCAGTCTGACATAACAGCATCCTGACAAATCGGTCTGACATAACAGCATCCTGACAGTCAGTCTGACATAACAACATCCTGACAGTGGGTCTGACATAACAGCATCCTGACAGTCGGTCTGACACAGCAGCATCCTGACAATCAGTCTGACATAACAGCATCCTGACAGTCAGTCTGACATAACACCATCCTGACAGTCGGTCTGACATAACAGCATCCTGACTGTCAGTCTGACATAACAGCATCCTGACAGTCAGTCTGACATAACAGCATCCTGACAGTCGGTCTGACATAACAGCATCCTGATAGTCTATAGGTATCTTTAAATTTTGAGCAACATCCAGATTCTACGCTTCCAAGGGCTAATTGGTGGGATACCTATACAGAATGATGATGGTTATACAATGTAAAAATTACTGCAGGTTTCTCAAATGGGAAGGATACCCATAAAAATGTAATCATCTTTGTTTAATAAGAAAATTGTGATAAAACAGGTTTACTTTTCAATGCTTACATCAAACTATTGAAATTGCCAAATAGTTCATCTAGACCAATGTACATAAACTTAAAATACAACAAGAGTTACTTCCCTTTACACATATATATCAGGATGACAAAAGTTCTAAATTGAAATGTTCAAATTTGCAGCATACAGCGGGGAATAGAGCAATACTGTAGCATAAGCTGTTACCCACACCCTAACATTTTCATTCGGTTTCATGCAGAGTTACTGTAACTATATTGGAGTTTTTGGTATAGGAGAGCTCTATCATGAAAGCCAAGCAACTTGAAAACCTTACAGTCCTTACCCCAGTCCACTTCAGATTTGAATGAAAAACTTTTCATCACGTTTTCACTCATAAGTGAATGCTTCCTGTCGTCACTTGCTAACTAACTTCAATTTGAGACAAATACAAATTAACTACAAAAATAATGTCCAGACTAGGATGGAAATCCGGCTACTGTAATGACTGCCTGAGACAAGAACTTGACCTTTTCGACTCTTATCCGCAAATAATAAACCTTGGTCACTGACAACTTCAGAAGCATGCTAATCCTGAGGATGCTCCACTGAAGAACTTCCACTCAAATGATTTGCGTAAATTAAACTGCAAGTACAACCTGTCAACTGACCAATTAACCTCTCTTTATAAATAATATTATCCTTATCCCTCTTTACTGCGACTGCCTCTGGGTTTCTTCTCACCAGCAGCTGAGAGAAATTGGGCTCTACGATATATCAAGTGAGGAGCAGTCTTCCATCAAGGGAAAAAAACTGGTCCTTTAACTTTGTACAGAACAGAATTTTGTTGAATAAATATGATTTATGTTCTTAATTTTGCATGACTATCAATTAACAAGCTGGGCTGCTGCCACTAATCATAAAGTCATAAAGTTACAAATCTTCTAGAAATGTCTTTGGTGCTTTTATTTTCAAAGCCATGTCATTATAAAAATTAACTAGGGACAAAATTGTTGAGCCCTTGGTGGAAAATGTCAGAGGTGATTTGTTGCAGCAATTTATCAGCCAGCTGATCTGTTCCCTCCTGGCACACACTGCTGTCATCACCCACTGCTCGACAAACCCTCATACTGGGGTCACTGACACCAGACAATGTGAGATACACAAGAAGAAACTGTTAATGTTTACATCCACGACAAGCATCACAACCAGGACCCAACTCTTAGGGGGAAAGAGAAACTACACAAGTTCTACCCACAATTCACAGCGAACTACAAACAAGCATGGACAACATTTACGTTAAATAATTCCTTTGTCTGATTAGAAATACTGTATCTAATTTGAAAAGTGTATAGTCATAGGAGTTGTCTGCTCTAAATTCTCTGGATCTGTGATCATGTATTTTCAAACAAAACAAAAAAGAAACTTGGGAGATAGCAATAAGAAATCTTCAGGTTAAAAAGTGGTTTGCAACAAAATGGGTTTTCAAGGATAACCACGGCTGATGTACTCCAGGATTCAAATATTTCAACATAAAACTTCAATAACCTAGAACAAACAACATTTGCAGCAAGTGGGGAATTACGTCAAAGATTACATTACCATGAAAATGAGATCCTAACCATACAGCGTAAAATTATTTTTGTGCAGAGACCAACAGAAGTGGCCAACCGCTTGCTTTTTGAAAAAAAAAAGCTTCAACTGTTTTACCTAATTTCACGAATCACAAGATGTTTACATTTGCTGACTCAAGGATGCAGTTCAACTTTTGATTCCAGAAAATCAAAAATGTATGTCATGTCAAAAATATACAGTACAAGGTTGCTAGAATTGATTCTCAATTCAAGTGGAAAAGAATGACAACAGGATAATTACACCATTGCAAAGACCAAAACTGTCTTCACAACCTGAGCCCATTTCATATAAATGGCTCCATTCTAAGATCTTTATACAGTTCCAAAATGAGTACACTTGTAACTTTAAATTTGTACAACCAAGTCCAGACCATTGTCCAACATCCTAATTCTTAGAGCTGTACAAAATTGTATCCTTTCCATACTGAAACTGAAACCAAAGGACTTAATCAGTGTCCGCTGATCAAATTGCCTGAGACTGGACATGTTGTGGAGCAGGATGAAAATCGGTACAGGATTTCCTGGACAGATGTCTCAACTATCTATTGTGACAAAGTTAGGAATGAAATGAGCTGAGATCTATGACAACTCTTTCTCACCGGAATGGTAACGATTATCTTCCCGAGTTAGGCGGCGCTGAGCCTTACGCTGAGCTGCTGTTGAAGGGCTGGGTGCACCGGGCACATGGCCTACAAAAATGCAGGAAACGTTTTTACAGCTAAATAAACCACGCACAAAACTGAAATGAAGACACGGTGAAGAAAAAACATTGATTAAATGTGTCATTAGTTTGAATTTGTTAACTGCAACAAAAACAAAACTAGTTATCAACTCATGTAACGTAAAAAGGTTACAAAATGAAAAGTGATGAATCAATTTGGAACTTGACTTGTCGCCTTTGCTAAATAGTTCAATATGTACAAGATGTAAATCTTCAATTCATGAGAGTTACAGAATAATATTCTATTATCATGAAACCAATTTTCTTTATGACTTAAAGTCTTCATACACTCAAATATTTGCATAACGGATTACCATGAATGGCACAAACATAAAATAATGTAAAAAAAATTTTAAAAATTCAATTTCAGTCTCATGAAGATCATAACTGCGAAATATTTGAAACAAACAAATGTAATTATTTTATTATTGATTCAAATATTCATCCCTAATATCTGAACAAAATGTCCTCAATATGTATTAAACATGTCTTTTAAGTTGATAATTAACGTAATTCCTGTCTGATGATGAGACTGTAGCTGCATGCTTGGTTTGATCATGCGCTGGGAATGTAACATCCATGCTTAATCACAATCCTATTACAATAGCTGCATTGTCTAATTTCGTCTCATATCATGCAAATTTACATTTTTGAAATGCCGATAGTCTTCATTATTATTATCTTATTCGACTTCAGTTTAACACTGTTCCTAATTGATGCCAATAGTTTAACACTGGTTATAAACTTGTGGAAGCTGCAACAGAAGCATGAGCAACTTGATATTAGTACGAACATGAGTAACTGGCGACAGGGATTAATACCAACGAGGGGAGATAAGCCACAAGCCCATGCTGTGTACATACCTTGAGACTGTTGCTTGACGTACGGGGTCAGCAATCGGGTCCTCTTCTTCTCATAGCCTTTCTGTGTGATGTCACCTGCAGGGAAATAAAACAGTGAGTGAGTTTCAGTTGACATAACTTCAAGAATCCCTGTCTGCATAACTGTTGGCATGGAAACATACTTTTTTAAGAATCCATTTTATTTACCATCATCCCCCAAGTCAGATTGAGGCAGAAAGGTAGGATGATTGGATTAATAGTAGAATTTGGCAATCTTTTGGTCATATTCCCACTTTTACCAGTTTAGTGCAAGAGTAAAGCCAACTCCACCAGTGTAGAGCTGGATGATTTTGATGCAGTGAAACCTGCAAGCTACGACTGGTACTGACATTTACCAATGGTGATACCACAATGTTGCAGTGCACCATATATATGATCACTGCAGAGAAATATGTTGAGCTCCCTAATGCCCGGCGCACACTGGAGCTACAAGCTCAGCCAGATTTCATTCGTGATTTTGTGCGTAAGCAAGTAGCTTTCAGCTGCTCGCCTGCACACACGAGTATCTACCTTCCTTCCTGGCTCGGTGAAGGACGGAAACAAACGGAAAACAAGGATCATGTGACCAAAAGCAAAATGGCGGATCACAGCGAGTCCGAAATGGAAGAAGAAATGCTCTTGCTCATGTAACTATTACGTTGTCATTGTCAGCGACAAAAAGCCTCCTTTTGAAAAATATTGACAAGGCGGTGGATTTTGAGGCGAGAAATGAAAGGCATTGGCTCAAGTCTACTTAAAGAATTAAATGCTGCCATTTTCAATCCTTGGGCAAAGATCATGTGGCCAAAGTCAATGGGTCACGCATGCAGTCTAATCAACAGACATAAGCAAGTAGCTTTGTTCCGCCCACACCAAAAGGAGATTTTCATTCGTGGCGAAAATTATCAAACACGACAGATATTTGGAATAACGCCTCGAATGGAAAATTCCTTACGAAATTCAGCACACACAGGAGCTACGTGCTCAGCAAAGTTGCACGAATGAAATTTGGCTGAACTAGTAGCTCCAGTGTGCACGGGGCTCAACGCAGGAATTGAACCCAACACCATTTTTGTCCAGGAAGAGTATCAGATATGAGGTTCAACATATCTCAATGGTTTAGCAATGACATATTTTCTCCACAAAAGTCAAAGTCAGATTGGGCTGAAATTGGCAAACAGGAGTTGGAACATCCTGGATTTCATTCCTGAAGATTGTACTGACAAGGGACTTTCGAGAGCAGGATTTACACAAACAGTTGACCCACTATGGGTATTCATTTCACCTAGTAGACCAACAAACCAGAACACTCAGCTCAAGCATCATTCAATTCACTTAACATTCATCTCATATACTACTCTGTGCATCCAACATTCAACAGAACCTTTCAATGCCTTGTACAATGAACAAAATATATTCGGGACTATGATTTAGAGTCAAGAAGTAACTGATCCTCCATTCAGCTCACTTCTTCACAAAGCATGAGATTACTGAAGCCCTATTTTTCAAACTGATCGATCACATCTTTCCAAAAGCACTCCAGGTCAAACTACATCAAAGCCTTCCCAATGCAAATGATGTTCACAGACTGCAACACCTTGCATCACGACACACATCTCTATCATAACAGCCCCAGGCCTGGTAGGCAATAGGTCTAAATGATAAAGCCCCTAGTGCTATTCAGCATTGGTACACAACTATTTATAGGCTGTATAAAATGTAGTATTGGCTTTTATTCTGTGGGTTCAGTATGTGGTGTTATCAGACACCCTAAAAGGTTTTCCAGATAGGGACATTATCAGAGAGCAGAATTCATGGTACTGGACTACCTGATGGGGGGTGCAGACTGATAGCAATAGGCTGAGTGCCATCTCCTGGGTTTGTATTGGTCTACATTCCATATACCATTACCACACGGATTTACAGTCTCCAAATCTTTACTGATGTCCAGACGAAAAATGCAGTGGGATTATGCAGTCATAATCAGTTAATACTCACATAAGCATTGAATGTCATGACTTCAGTACAGTACATGCCTCTCAATAGGTCAGACTTTACTATATTCGTATTTGTTGTTATAAGTTTTAATGTGGTTTTCAGCAATATCTGAAAAATATTATCAAGTTTTTGGGGTTTCTTTATCAGTTAAAATGTGAAATTATCACACATGTCAGTCATTCAACTATTTGAAAACTTTTAGCAATATCAGTAAGTGGTTGGTTGGATTCCTAGTAGGATTCAGCAATCATTCAGCCATATGCCCACTTTCACCAGTTTAGTTCAGGAGGAAAGCCCGCATCATCAGTGGGTGAAAACCTGCGATCTACGGCTGGTACTGGCGAACCAATGATAATATCACAATGTGACAGTGCACCAAATAAACACTGCATGTAGAAATAGCGACTACCGCAAAGAAATGTGCCGAGCCCCCTACGGCGGGAATTGAACCCAAGACCTTTCGGTCAGAAGGCCGATGCTCTACCCATTGAGCTACCTCGCCACCCCTAACTGTCAAGTCGTGCAGATTACCCAACCCACACACTAACAACTACGCTACCTCACAATCCCTCGCACTGAAAACACAAAACCTCACTCGAAATATATCCGTCAGGTTCTGCAATGTCTGGCTGAGGTGCAGCTGCAGCTTCCGGTTATCGTTTATCTCGCTGTGGTGGTACGGGTCAGTGAAGAGAGATAGCATCCAACCCCCGAACCCTTGACTCTTCTGTTTGCTCATTGCCTGTTGATTTATCACATTTTCTCTGGCTTGGATTAATCTCTGCATCAGATCCTGAATCTAAGGATGAAAAGACATCTGTACAGAGTGTGGTTATCAACTGGAGATGAGTGAGTAAGTGTTTGGGGCATTTTACATGATTTTCGGCAATTTTTCAGGTACATCACCACTGTCTCACCAACATCACTGTCGGGGCTTCTGTCTCTCTGGGCTGAAAAGGCGGGACTGGAAGCACAACCGCCAAGGCTGGCAGATTGCTGGGCTGACGCACTAACCACTGCACGATCTTGATATTTATGCATAACAGGTTACTTGTGCCTACAGCCTCGTTTTGATATCCTCATGAATAAATTAGAAGAGACCTCACTTTAATGAGAGTATCAAACAAGGCTACAGGTACAAGGAACCTGTCATGCATAAATATTAAGAGTGGTCTATTATCAAAATGGTACAAGCTGCAGTGGTGACTCTTGGCACCTGTCAGTTGTCACTGAACTACCTTGAAATCATACCCTGATATTTCTCCAGAAACATTATTTTACCTGACTACCAACGTACCTGTGCATTCATGAGTTCGCCAAACATGGGGTTGTACGTGTAGCCCGGAGCTTCCAGGTCGGCCAGGTGAGGGGGAAGCGTTGGGAGCAACTGGGACAACGGGTCAGATGACAAATAGCTCGCTCCTATGTCCATCGTCATGTGATGCCGCAGTGTCCGATACGACCAACTTTCCGCTAAAAAGGTGAATATCAGTATCAGTGTAAATGAGTGATATTGGATGTGTCATGGTTTTTGGCAATATTTCAGCTACATCACTCTGATAAGTGTGCCAAATACAAAATGAATTAACATAAGCTGGTCAGGTCGGAATCTGAACCCCAATATTGTGATTGTGATTTGGGGTTTTACGCGGTTTCCGGCAATCTTTCAGCCACATCACCATGGTCTCACCAACATCACGTCGGTGTCTGGGCTCCTGTCTCTCTGGGCTGAAAAAGCAGTGGCCGGTCGGACACGAACCACAACCGTCAAGGCTGGAAGATTGCTGGGAAGGCATGCTAACCACTTCACCATCCCGCACCCCCGAACCAAAATATTAGTAAAAACCAAGAATTTCAACATTCCTTCATCTATATATTATCATTATGCTGAAGGCAGATTTGTTAATGTCACTCCAGGGAAGGCCCAATGAGAGAGAGGTGCAGGAGGTTCATCTCACCGTGGCCTGGGGGTCCCAAAGGAGGGTCCCAGGGAGCCAAGAAATATAAACAGGAAAACTAATGAAGTAGGGAAGGGAACCCATAAGAACGTCTGTACCCAATGACAAAATTTCTCCGAGGTCCTGGTATGAAAATTTAATAAAGCTTATGCAAGGCTTGAAATCCAGTGCATAATGACTCTACCAACGTCTGGCATATACCCTGGAATCACTCCTATTCACAACAACTATCTCTAGGCGGGCGTTTTGACCAATCAGTTAAGCTTCCATATAAAAGTTTGCATCCAATCATGTGGCACGTCTCTCCTAACACTCGGCGAAGTAAAGACGGTACGTGTTTAAATTTATCAAGAGTTACTTCTTGTGCAATGAATGCAACATTTCATGGATTGTCTATATTTAGCAGATTTAAACTTTTCATTCTTCATACGCACAAAACGACCATGGTGAATAGGAGTACATCCAGGGTATATGATGGATGTTGGTGGAGTCACTATATCCTGGATTTCGAGGATGATCATCACTAAAAGCTTTAACATCTAACACAACCACAAATAGGATTTATCTGATGTTCATGGTCCTACATCCAATCATGTGGCGCATCTCTCCTAACACTCAGCTAAGCAAAGACGTTACGTGTTTAAATTTGTCAAGAGTTACTTCTCATCCAGTGAATGCGACATTTCAATGGTAGTATATATTTAGCAGGTTTGAATTTCTATACACACAAAACGACCTTGGTGAATAGGAGTACATCCCGAGTATATGACAGATGTTGGCGGAGTCATTATGCCCTGGATGTCAAGGTTGATCATCACTAAAAGCCTTAACATCTAACACAACCACAAATAGGATTTATCTGATGTTCATGGTCCTACATGAGCAGGAGGTGAGTGAGTTTAAAGGCACAGTAGACTGTATTTCAGCTATAGCTAATCAAACTGGGGCTTCAAGGTAGAGGTGACTGAAATTGAATTTGAACCCTGCTATCGTCACATCAGACACAATCGTTAGCCAACAAGACACTACCACCTACCTTTAAAAATCAGGCCAGCAAGATTGGGTAGACAGAAAACCTGGGAAAAGAAGAAAAGAATCTCTCAACATGGCATTGAAACTCTCAACGTTGCATAGAAACTCTCAACATTGCAAAGAAATTCTCAACATTACAGAGAATCTTCTGACAACTGTCAACTTTGTATAGAAGCTCTGAACGTTGTTTAGGAACTCTCAATGTCGCATAGAAACTCTCAATGCCACACAACAACTCTTAACATCAATTAGAAACTCTCAACATCACATAGAAACTCTCAACATCACATAGAAACCCTCGACATCACATAGAAACCCTCAACATCACATAGAAACCCTCAACATCACATAGAAACCCTCAACATCACATAGAAACCCTCAACATCACATAGAAATCCTCAACATCACATAGAAACCCTCAACATCACATAGAAACTCTCAACATCGCACACAAACTCTGGACATCAAATAGTCACCTTCAACATCAGAGAAATTCTCAACATTACATAGAAATTCTCAACATTACATAGAAATTCTCAGCATCACATAGAAACCCTCAACATCACATAACAACACTCAAAATCCCATAACACTTAACATCACATAACAACACTCAACATCACATAGAAACCCTCCACATCACATGTTGACTTTCACAGCAAAACATACAAATGCAATCCATACATAATCACAATACAGGTTTTTTTTTGGTTTTTGTGATGCAAACCGGAACCAAAAATAGAAATAGAAATGATGTCAACATACTTTAGTGACCCGATACAGCATATAGGCACTCTGTGGCGATGAAAGGTCCAGTCTGAACACACGGGGGAGAAATTGTTGGAACAAGATGCTGTAGAACAACAAGTTGTCGTCCACAAACTGCTCCCTGTAAACCATACATCAAAATATTCTGTAAATAAAACTGAAACAAAATTCCTTCACAATAAGAGCTACATTTCAGGGTTTTTAAAAAGGGGGTACTCGTCTGTGCTAAAGATGCCGCCGAGTCTGTTGTCTTAGAGAGTTTCTCATGGATGTGATGTGGGGTGATCAAGGAAGAACCCAGAGCTTAAATCTCAGATAGGAGGTTGTCCCACATAAAATATATGTAACAAAATCGACTCCTCAAGGGAAAACTCTTCAATGAGCAAGCCATCTTGGATTTATTTCAATGGTTTTCCTCATTGCTGTCATACACCTGCAAAAAAGGCTCCAAATTTGAATGAGGACACTTCTTGCTGAGCTCCATGCACAAGCTACATGCTCAAAGCGCTCAATTTTGGTGGCCCAGTCATTGGGTCAATGTACAATCCACAATATTTTTCAACTCCATACACACCAAAGTGCCTGTTAGGTCCTTGAAGGTTAAAATTGCATTACCATCACTCTCTCCGACCAAGTACCCAATTCCCGCTGATGAACTGCAGACATTTCCTCTAAGGTGACACCATTGATATTGTTGGTGTCTCAATGTGAGCAGGTTTAACCTTTGAAGATCTAAAAGCTTTATACTTGTACAGACCACCTTCCAACTACTATCCGGGGCTTGCTGTTATTTAAATATTGGTCAATATTTGCAAGCTGCCCCATGCAGAATTACAACCCACAACAAACACAACTGGTAGAGTGCCAGCCCAGCACATCAACAATTCTTTTACCTTTGCTTTGACCAACAAATAAACACTAAAATCATAAAACCATGTATCTGCAGCTTCATATAGGACATCACATTATGTGTCGACCTTACCATCTGTCATCCACTCGTCTTTCCTTCAGTTCTGTTGGATCAGGTCTGTGACTTGTCTTACTCAAGTAGTATTGGTTGGGATCCGTGTATCGCCAGGGCTGGATGTAACTTAACCAAGTCTCTAAAACCTGAAAAGTTGTAAAAAATATAACCAAATTGTTCAAAAAGGCCACGTGGGATTATGAAGGATCTGTGCAAAAGATGTATCCGACAGACAAGGCAACGGCAGCTGGCCCTGAAGCAAAAAAGCATCGTAATTCTTGGTGGGGTGGGGTGAGGGTGGGGTATCTGGGGCATGGTCTCCTGGTTTTCTGAAAGATGTTGGATTTATTATGGGACTTAAATCTTTCATCCATATGCCCACTTTCTCCAGTTTGAGTGCAGGAGGAAAGCCCACATCAACAATGGGATGATTATGATGAAGTTAAACCTACTAGCTATGACTGGTACTGAGGAACCAATTGCGATACCACAATGCAGAGAAACATACTAACCCCCTACCATGGGAATCCAACCCATGACCCTTAGGCCGGAAGAACCGCCAGAACCTCCACTTTTTAAGAGATGTGACATGACAAGAATGATAAAATGGGTCATTGATAAGCATGATCTTGATAACAGTCTATGGTCCGCGGCCCCCCCACCCCCCAACCAGTGATCCTCATCTGTCTCTCACCATTCTGAACGAGGAATCTAGCGGCCATCTGTCAAAGGCATGACGCAAAAATGTGTAGAGTTTCTTCTGTATCACCTGGGGAACAACCGATCTGAAACCCAACATTCTCAAAATTATCAAGAGGATTTTAACAACCCTGGTCACTGTTACACAAGAAGAATAATTCACATTTTAATTGGAGACCAGCGATAGGCAACCTAGTGATTTTGGGTACGGGTTTTGACTAACTCATGAACAAGCAATTTTATTTTAATTTTAAATTTTAAGTAGATAAATCCCGTATTTGAAGTTCTGGTTTCTTATGGCATTTAGTTTGCCCACTGTCCACTCAATAAATTATGCAATCCGGCCAGCAGAGGCAAAAAGGTTCTTGACCTCTGCCCTTGATTATCGCATTCAGACACTCCTGCTCTCTGCGAAATTTAAAAGAAAAACTATTATTTATACATAAGACTATCAACATGCAACCTCTCATCCTCAAAATCCAGGGCATATATGACTCCACCAGTGGTCTGTCACATGCCCTGGAATCACTCCTATTCACGCCGATCATCTTGACGCAGGCGTTTTGATCAATCAGTGAAGCTTTCACAGCGAAAGCTTGTGTCCAATCATGTGGAGCTTCTCACCCAACACTCGGCGAAGTAAAGACGTTATGTGTTCAAAATTATCAAGAGTTACTTCCCGTGCAGTGAATGCGACATGTCATTGCTTGTCTATATTTAGCAGATTTGGACCTTCCATACACACAAAACGACTATGGTGAATAGGAGAACATCCAAGGCACATGACAGACCATTGGCAGAGTCATATATGCCCTGGATTTCGAGGATGGCAACCTCTGGGTACCCAGTTAGAACCTTAACATTAGGCTCAACTTTTTACCAACCTTTTAAATTCGTCCAAGGCACTTGGGATCACGGTCTGGAAAGGGGAGGTAATCACGTGGGACGCACTGTTCGCAAAGAAGTGGAGGTATTTGACGAGAAGTCGAACTATCTTCACTTGATTCAAGCTTGGGATGATGTTTTCCTGGAAGGGAGATGAATTTGAGTTTGCAAGAAGCTGACAAAACTTCTTTCAGCAATATTTCAACTGTATCACTGTGATATCAGGGCTATCATGATCAGTCGTCTACCATCAAGGCTAATGGTTTGGGAGACACTATCTACAATCTGGATGCTAAAATGAACAATGAGATGTTTTGGATTTCCGACAAAGGCAGTGCTAGAGACTGAGAAAAAAACACAACTAACACAGGGCTGTGTTCAGTCAATGTACAATGAAATTTAATGAGTGAGTGAGTGAGTGAAATGGATTTTTACATTGCAGGGGGCAATATTTCAGCCATAGCGCAATGTGATGTG
>JAUELE010225191.1:0-12546 GCA_031471655.1 Diodora aspera | reverse complement strand
CTTTGGAAGCATCGCACTTGCAAATGAATGCACTCAGTTCATACTCAGTAATCAACAGAATATTCTTCAGAAAAACCTCACAGAAAGGTTCGGAATGGGGCTTGCTGTAGAAAATAAATACAACCGCATCTGACGTGACAAAGGGAGTACGGCGTAATTGAATTAGACATACACTTTTACAATTTGTGATTTACAGTTTATGTTATTCATTTCACACCGATAGCACCAGAGCTAATTCATGTTCGCTAACACGTATCCAACTCTACGTGGCCCCACATTCACACGCTGTGCATGTTGTAAGTTCATAGAATCAAATACTGTTGTAACAATGTACACAACACAATAACATACCACCCGATCATACTGTAAAACTCTTTAACATTACTACTATTACTTCCTATGAGATGCTCATTATTATCTGGCATATTGTTTTAAACGTTCATTGTTCGTGCTTGAAACTGTACATACGTAGCAACTTTATCGTATTTATATTTGTAACATACATTAACAGCTTAAACTAAAGAATAGTCGACACGGCATATGATTCTCTGCATTGGTTGATGCTACAACAGACTTTATTCACAGGATGAATTAAGACCAAACCGTCCATTAATCTAATAGTATTGATCACAAACTCTTCCATAATGGATAAATATTTTTTATTTTTCGAAACAGTTAACTCATACTTTTAACGTATTTGTCATGATTTAAAACGAGTAAAGGTATAGGGACAAGCACTCTACCACTCAACACTTTCTACCTGTGACGTGCCACAATGAGACATTGATGCCCATGTAAGTTGGTATAAGAAGGGAATTCCTGTGAAAAGCCTGATTGTATGGTATTTGTACTGCTCAGGCAAGGGAGAAGAGGATAACATGTGGTCAGCGGTGCGACATGTCTGTGTCGAGCCGTTTGGAACCTCCCATGAGTTAGCTCCCCTACATTACTCTTACATCTTGGACATGAATCGACGGATGAAGTCCCCAGGCCTTATGCCCGGAAGTCCGCCGCCTCACAACTTAAATACCTACGCGAATTAAATGATGTCTGTTTATGAAATATTGTCAGTTTAAAAGGGTTAGTGATTTAATACAGCTGAAAGTCATTTCCAATAATATGATTGGACTTGCACATATTTGACAATACTATTTCCTCAAACGTTATAGTCGTTAATAAAGGCATCGTTGTCATGAAGATAGACTTGTTATGTGTTGCAGGTAGTCCACAATGGCAGAGTTGCCTATCCTGCAATGAGCTCAGAATGGGGTTGAGCATGTTGGAGTGGAATCTATGGACAAGATATGATATTCATACTGTACTCACCAGTTTGTAACAGGTCGCTATAAAGGTAGCCAGACGTTCTGTAATATTATGTTCGACAGTTACCTTGCCACGACCTCTGCTGTTTGTCCATTCGTCTGTTTCTCTCTCTGTTTTTGCCTTCGTGTCCCTTATCATTGTAAACTACTCATTACGAGCAGACAGAGATTATTGTACAGAGCCTTGTGTCTCTTCAACCGAATTTCAGAATAAACTATCCCCAGACTTGCCATTTTAATAGGATTGCCACAGGGTCTGTCAGATAGACTAACAAGCATCTGACTTTTAACCACAGGCAACACCAGATGCATGACACTTATTACGTTTGACTGTCCAATGCAAAATGGACTATTGTCTGCAGTCAATTCCTATTGCGGGCTACTTGACGACTGAACATCCTTTTTCGCTGTAGCTTCTATGCACTTAGTTATGCATTTCAGTGAAATTAATTCACAAATGTATGTACAACCAAAATGACATTTACTTCACATGCATTGGAATTGTTCATGTGCAAGAGTAAAGCCATTTAGACTTGATATCTAGGATAGGGATCTTGTCTGAAATTAACGTTAAGACCGAGGATAGTGATACATAAATATTAAAACGAAGGAATTCTCATTTCCTAAGATATATTACAAGCCGGAACCATCTTTCTTGATTGTATTTATAAATAGCCATCGGTGCCCTGATGTTTCAAAACACGTCCTTGGTATCAAATGATAAGACCTATGGGCGTTAGACATATATCAGCTTACGTTCTAATGAAACATCAGATAATGCCAACTGAACGTCAGATATCAAATCTTGAAATCTTGATTGCTAATCACGATTACTCCTTCTTCGTTTTCAGAATGGCATGACCTATGGCTTTGTTACCATTCACCGGTACTGGTTCCGGCAGAGACAAATTTCCGTGGAAATAGATTTCTACAATTCTAGAGGGGATCAGTCTGGTGTGGCAGGAGTGGGGTTTGTCCACGACTTGAATGTTACTTGTATGGCGTTCTCTTTGCGGAATTTTCACTGATGAATCATAGATATGTAAATGAAGTGCGAAAGAGTTATATTCATATGTTTACGGTAGAAAACTACTTTTGCAGACAACCTCATGTTATTACAACAGTAGACAATTTTATAATACCTGTATACAAAAAGGAGTTTAAGTCTTGTAATAATAATTTAATTAAATGAATTATCGTGTATATCAATATGTTTATATAAGAGAAAACAGACACATTATATCCTGTAATTAATTCTTTACAGACACTGAACTGAATAATGTTTGGAATAAAGCAAATTTCGTGAAATCATTCTCCCTCAACGTATGATCAATTGTCCCACATTCCTATCTGTTTCAAGATCTTTCTTGCAACCACATTAATGTTGGTGATACATTTAACTCATAACCTATATGTCGTTGGTACGTAGTTTTGTTGTTTTGACTGAACAAATTCAATGTACTGTGATGCTATACAAGTTGAACACTTGTCATCTTGTCCCAGTGTCAAATAACAATTGCGAAGATAATGTTGATTAAGTTTTTATACAGGGTAATGAACTGCAGTTTGTGAAATGTCACGGTGATAATAATCAGATTACAGTGATAACCCAAGGTACTTGGAACTTAAAGTAGATCTTGGAAACTGTTCGTTTTTCATTATTTGAAATATCTAAAGTTGTAAATGCGTTCACCACTACCCTCTCAAAAGCTCATGACTGTAAAGAAGATTGTATCCATGTATGTTTATAGATATAGTGAATATATTTCCTATCTGAAGACTATAAGTATGATTTGATTATCGTGTTGATGTTATTATACCTCAAAGGCTGTGTCAGATCATGTGGATATTAATGCCAGTTCGCATTTCCAAAGTTCATTTTGCCTCTGTGAAGCGTTATTGTCGTTATTATTTGTTATATTTGGGATACGTTAATCTACTCTATTCTATTTATTAATAGTTAAGGACATCTGTTCACAGGCGCTAACACTGATCCTAGGGAAGAGACTTATTTAAAGGTTGATGTAAAAAGAAACGTGTTTAGATTTTTTCAGAAGGCTGCAGTAAAGCTACCTTTGTGTGAATTCTGGGAGAAAGTTCCAACGTTTTGGGACAGCTGAAGCTAAAGTTTCGATCTCGGTCTTGCAAGGAGATCATGGTTTCAAGTAACACAGTGACCTCGAAGGTCTGTATTGGATGACAATTTCCTTCAAAAATGAGGGAGCCGGATTTCATACAGTTATGTATAAAAAGCAGGATTTGTAAACTGATTCTGCTTGGGATTGGAAGCCATTGGAGATTCTCAAGTAACAGTCTAACCGTGAGATGATCACTGATTGTACAAGCATAATACAGGCATTCACCGAGAGGTATTTCCTCAGCTTTTCAATCTGGTAGACATAAAACATTACCTGGTTTGAGTAACCTGGCCTTAAATGTAGATGGCTGAGTCCTAAACTCTTCGCCTGGCTCGAAGGGACAAATGAAACATCATCTACACACATAGATTTTTTTTAGCCGTTTGGTTAGCTCTTTAGCTCCTACCGGCAGTACCTCTGTTTTTTTGTCTACATTGTGTTTGAGAAAAGTTGCCTGAATTTAGGAACGTACTTCATTCAAGAAGTTTTCCAGTCGATTTCAGTCCCCATGGAACATGGTTTCGTTGCAATCATGCTATGTATGTCATGAGCATAACACTGGAACAGTTATCTGATGACGTCTGAAAATGTCACTAAGACGTAGCATGTACATGGTGAACAGGAGCGGTCCCAGAAAAGATTCCCGTGGAACTCCATAGGATACGAGAGCTGGTTTTGAGGTACAGTCCTTGATGTAACAGACTGAGATCGTGGATAGCTCTTAAGCCATGCAGTAGCTGATCCAGTGATGCCAAATCTGATCTTGGGTCGAGTGCGCAGGATGTTATGATCGATCGTATCGATGCAACAGAGGGATCTAACAAGACAAGTATGACAAAGTCTTGTTTATAGGGTGGAGCAAGATATCGTTGTGTATTCGAAACAGGGTTGTATCAGTGCTATAACGTTTCTTAAACGCTGACTGAAAGGGATCAAGTAACCTATTTTCATCTAAACACTGGCTAAACAGTTGAGCAATCACTTTTCCCGACACGAATGGCAAGTTTTAAACTGGCCTGTAATTTGTAAGACATTCTGATGAAGCGAAGATATCTTTCAACAACTGTCGAATACGCATCGACTTGAACGATTCTGGCACCTGTGATGTCAAACGGCAATTATTTGTTATCCTAGTAATGGAAGATATCACACATTCTAAAATCTGTTTGAGAAATTAAATTAGTACAGGATGCACGGTTTCGATGCCGATGATTTTGTCACATCTGCCTCAGTGACATGCTTGAAGATGTCTATAGTTGCATTCCCAACAAACGCTTTTTCGCCTGATAGTGCCTGCTGGGATTTCGCGATGAAATCATGAGATTATGAAACGACCTCTGCAAGATCTTGTGTGCTGTCGTGATGAGAAAGGACGTCGTCTTCTGATAATTTGGTCAAGTAGTTCAGGGTTGTATACACGTCCATTGCATCATGTGTACAAGCCTATGTCATACTGTTGATGCGGCTGGTCCCTCAAGCTTTCAAGAGAGCAGTGTAATCATTTCAATTGACGGTGGGTCTCCAGCTTAGTTTCCCTGCAAAGTGTTTCAGCTTTCCTTCTCCGCTGCTTTGCTGTTCACAGCTCGTCTGTATACCAGCTTGTGTGAGGTCTGAGAAGGTCTAACCTATTACAAAAGGGGAAGTTTGTTTAAGGTTTCTCTCAGTGCATTGTGAAACTTTGCAATTTTGTCTGCAATGCTTAAATCCAGCTGTGTTGAATTTTCTTTTAAAGCGATTAATGTCAATGCATTTGCTTTTCTGTTTTCTTTGTCGTTTTGGAGAAGGCAATTTTAATCTATACTGAAAGCTTAAAGATGGTCCGATATCGTATAACGGACCAGCTTGGTTTCGCAAATGAGGTCATCAGTTGAACATGTTATCAGGAGGTCAAGAATATGGCTTTTGTCTGCGAGTTGATACACGCTAAACCAACACTTGTAATCAACTCACAAAACAACTTTACTTCAGAGTTGTCTGTATTCTCAAAATGGATGTTGAAATCTCACATCATGATGATGCTGTGTTCAATGTAATCACAATTTGATGAATACCAATGGGATTAACGGAAACTGGGCTATGGCTGCCTGGAGTTCAGCTGCCGCTGTTGGCCTTGGACCTACTTGATCAAGTCATCTTTGGAGCTTATCCCACAAGTGTTCATTCGGGCTTAAATTGGGACTCCTGGTTGGTCACGGTAAAACTGCAATATTATACTGCTGCAAAAACTAGTGTCAACATTGAACAGGCTCTACGACCCTATGTTGTTCCTTCTTTTTGTTCGGCGATACACTTTCCAGCAGGACAGTGGAAGACCACATCCTGCTAAGGCTACATTGCAGTTTTGGAGCCCGGGGGTTTCCACGCATCCCACTGCCATTCATCAACTGTCTGACCCATTCGATGTACATGAGGTGGAACCATGTAAATGGTGTACACACCCAGTATTGATACTCCTCAATGCGGACTGGATTATCTGCTCACGTTAACATTTTCCAGACTCATGGTTAAACATTCATAAAGTCCACGAATATCTGATCTCAAATTTGCACGTACATATATGCATGTCCTGTACTAAGGTCTCACAATGTATGTCTTGTACATATTTATCTGGACACGCGTCTGTTTTGCGGTTCAGTGTATTTATGCGAATGGTTTGGCTTAGTGATGCTCGCCATGAATATTCACATGGTGTTGAATCAATCTAATAACATGACCCATGACATTCATGACGAATATATAATCGACTGTGATTGCCTTTTTCTGATATCTTGTCCAAACATTATTATCCCAAGTGCATATATGTTTCCAATTATTCTGATCTAACGTTTAAAGTTTCCAGGACAATATTTATCTAACAAAACTGCACTGCATCAGTTACAACCACTGAGACATAATTTATGGATGCACTTTGGATTTACGAATGGAGTTGCATTTCATTTTGACAAAATCTCTGCAGGGATCAATGACACTGTTGTGAGTACCGTGATGTCGTGAATTAAACCAAGTCATGAATGTTTTAACATGGTGCGATATTCAAGCACATTACGAACTGCAGGCCGAATCCTGTACATACAGTTTTCGTCAAAACAAAGTCAACTGTATATGACAAAATTTTCGAACATGAGCTGGTTAATCCTTCCTTTACTGCAAAACTTTAAAAGTGTAATACATCATGTCCGTGTCATAAATCATACATCAGAACCAGTTGGGTTTCTACGGAGTGAAAGATCACTCCTGTGGTAATCGCCCTACCAGAGCCCCGTTGCACAAAACAATCTTGGGGCTGAGATGATCGTTAAATGTTAAGACCAGTCTTTAGATCTGGGTTACATCTGCCATACTGTTCCACAAAGCAACCTGGTCTGTTGTTTTGGGGAAAGGAACAGTGCATTTTAGGGGGATTGGGACTGGACATCTTTGCAAATCAACAGCTTGGAGATAATTTTAGAGAAACTATATACATTTTATGAGTCAAGAGTAAGACATGAATACTTTGCTAAGATATATCCCTTTTTATACTTTTTCAGTTTATTATTATGAAAGGTATCCTGAAAAATTTAATTCAAAATACTACTTCATCGCACCCTTTTATTTTGTATATTTCTGTACGTACATAAAAATCAAATGCACCTTAAATAAAACATAGCTTAAAATATATAGTGTGTCTGCAATGAGTTAAGAACGAAAACTTTCTCATGCAACGGATAGAAAACTAGTTTACAAGAGAAACATCTTCCAGCCCTCTAAAAAATCAGATGGTTGCTCCTTAACTGCCACAAAGAAAGTTGCCTGTGGATGAATGTCAGTAGCACGACAGGGAAACGGATATCAATCTAAAGTGTTGTCTTGATAAATGAAGTTACAGGAGTTACATTGCTATTCAAATCTAATTGAAGGAATAAGAGCATCTTTAAACAGGCAACGACAAGACGCTTTCCACGGAACAAATACCACCCACAGCTGCATATTAATACATCTTGGTGCTGAAAATAATCTGTTTGAAGTGTCATGATGACCTACTACGCTCTGCAGACACAACTATTAAAACAAAATGTTGCGTTTATTGTGATCGTCGTCGAAAGATGTAAAATAAACATGGTGCCAAGAACTCCAACTGAACAATATCAATTGGGATCCAAAATGCTCAACAAACAGTTTACACCAACTCCAGGTAGCAAGTGTTATCGTATTGTTGAACTGGGAATGCACTTTCAAGATAACAAACGCTTCTAACTATTTGTGTTTGTGCACGTGGATGTAGAGGTTCTCGTTATCTGAACACCAACCCAATCCAGTGAGGAGAATTAACTTCATTTCCTACATTTGCCAGGAGGCCCTAGCATGTTTAGAGAAATAATTAATTTCCACAGGGGTATGCACCATTATCCGAAAACTTTTTTCACAAATCAAATATTATTCTAGAATACCATCAATTGTTTTGAAAATAATTACACTTTCTGTTCATGGTTTGCAAACATATTGCCCAAGTAAGTGAATGATCGACCCACACTCTTCCATACAAGGTCTTCATCTTCCTGTGTGGGCTTAATGAATTCATGCATCTTAATGTACTTATATACCTAATGGTACCTACGGGGGAGTTTAGCATTTGAATAGTGTCCAGAAAAGGTTTTTCAGATTCCCAGGCCCAATTCCTACCCTTCCCTGATGTCTTCCCCCATTTTGGAATTGTCATGTACTAATCTTTCATCATCATATTTTTACAGTATCAAAAATTTATTGAAACAATTAGCTGCCCTGGCTAAAATCCCCCCCCCCCCCTTTCTATTTGAAATTCCTTCCCTGGGCCAAGTGCCCCCCTCCCCCGTTTGACAATCACTGGTCCGGATCTAGCAGTCGTCCATGTTTACCTCCCCCGGGGTTCGAATCCCGCCGGAGTCCAGTGATGGTCATCTTAGCTTTGTTCTGACTGGAAGTCGGAAGTGGTTGTATTGCTTAGTAATTACATTGTTAAATATTTTTTATCAATTTTAGGTCAGTCCATCTGTTGGTGTTGTGGTAATAACCATCATCAAATGTGTTCACTTTAAGTAACAAAAGTACTAAACACAACCACATAGTATTATCATATGAGATAGATTTGACCGTATGTCCAACCGTGATGACAAGATGGAAATGGTCTCTCTCGCCCAGGCTTTATCCTTCTGAATACATTGATCTCTTAACGTGGCATATAAACCTTGAGTATATTCCAGATCCATGAACTTCAAGTGTTGAGAGTTAATATGAGACAGTGAAACGTACTTTACACCTGATAAACTTCAGGGTGGTGATTAGACACCAGATCGCCAATTATTTTAATGAAATTCGCCAGATTGCAGAGCGTCTGTCACCCACAGGAAATTGATTGGAGTCCCAACAGGAGGCAATACATCAAACCAATGAAGGATTGTTGACAATAACACCGTAACAGCGTATTGCCCTTGATTCTCCAATTTCTTTCACTGTTATTTGTAAATCTTTACTTCACAAATCTATAAAAGGGTGCTATGTGTATGATTTCGTATACATGTACTTTCCATTTACACCAGTTCTGCGATCAATCAGTATATAGTTCTAGGTGCATTGTACATACTTTCCTTACATATGGGAGAAGATTAAAACAATGTCTTGTAGACGACTATTTTATAACTTCCTCCTCCACTTTTAATAGAAATGGATTTGTTGTACTCCTTAAGCTTGCGACCAGGGCGCTGTTTCACAAAGCGATCTTAGTTAAGATCAATCTTAGCGACTCAGTTAATTTTAGAACCAACGTGACAAACATTTGTATATATTTCTCAAAACAACCTGGGGGTGATTTTAGGACATGTTGTACAGCTTGCAGTTACTTTGTCAACTGAAATGATGGTTAAAACTGGGTTTAAAAAGTCGACCTTAAGAGTTTACGATCAACTTAGCGCTAAGATCGCTTTGTGAAACAGGGCCCTGGCCTATAAATGCGCGGCGGGTTGACCTTTACAATCATAACTAAATACATGTATGGATTAACATTAAATTGTATGCACAGAAACGTGTACATGTAATTCGGATGCCTTTTCATGTCTGCCTTAGTACATCTTTACTCATTTCAATGTCAATATAATATTTAATACAAAACCATCGTCATTTACACATACTTTGGATCATACATAGTTGCACATTCTCCGAAATGTCTGGTGGTGTAGGTCATAGAGACGCTGGTTTTAACTTACAATGTGTAATGTGTGTACGTGTACTCGAGTGCTTGCACGTAATCAGTTCACATCTAGGTGTGACTATTAATTCCTTGTGTTTCAGTTTGATGTCAGAGCTGAAATCTTAAAATCTGATCCAACGTCAGACTTTCAGTGAATCTGTGAAACTGATCTGTGAAATGTTAACATATTTAATTACCTGACAACACACTAGGACTACTTGCCCTGACGAGTTAGACATCAGCAAGGTTTGTTTACGTTCCTCTATTACACACGTCTTCACGAACCTGACGTCTCGGGCCTTGAATTTACATTCAGCTGCCTGTCAGATTTTTGTTTGAAATTAAGCTTAAGGAAAAACGTAATTTCCTTCAAATCCCCAGAGTTTTTGCACAACAAAATCTCATTTTCCAAATAAATTCAATCAGGCGATGTCACTTTTTCGCAAGTATTGTGTAAAATGAGCATTTGTAGTTTTCACCTTGATGTACGTTACAATGCATTTAAATCAAAAGACTTAAGGATCTGACATAAGTATGACATAAGTATGAACTGATTAATCGATTTTGCTGTTTGATGGTGTGGCTGAGCTAGCCATATGAACATACCTTTTCATGCAATATCGTTACCACCGAAATATTACCAATTACCTTAATGCTCAAAATAATGATAAATAAAGAAGAAACACACCGGGACCACAGAACATGTTTTACGGATTGTTCACTTATCCGGATTTCACTGTAGATGGGATTGTTTAATAACCCCAATATTTCGGTAGCCATGGCAACAGATTCTAAAAATAAGACTTAAAAACGATAACAAAATTTAAAGAGACATCTACAATCTTTTTTTCGAGATAACACTCTAATGGAGTGTGCCAAGTTCAAAACGATTGAACAAAGTACTTTCGCGAAACTTGTTATTTGTTATACTCACTGATTTGTGCGATAGCTGTGCTGAATAAGTTCCATGCTATAATGGACTCAATACAACATGCAAAATACCTTTCACGTGTTATGGTAAATAGATGTACCTTCCAAATACATCGCTATAATAAAACAGCCATAATTTTGGATTGAAGTATTATTAAATGTGTGTGATTTTACAATCAATGTTCAGTTTACGCGTGCTATAGAGGTCACGTGACTTCTGGGATCCAGCGGGGATTCCCTCCTAACTTCAATAACATTTTGAATCTCTCGTTCCACGGATCACAAACGTGGTCGGTTCGACATTCACGCAATCACTCGCTTAACTAGTCATGTCACCACTTCACCAGGAAACCCTTCTGGTGGCTACAAATAGCATTGTTTTCTTACCTATATCTCAGCTAGTACATCATACATCGACGCAAAACTTTCCACACACTTTTTTAATCCAAATGGTTCCTATCCTAGAATATGAGTTAAATTGGCGAGAATTAGTTTTGCGAACTGGACATTGAGCAACACCCTAATGGCTTCGCCTTTCCGCCGGAAGGATAACTGCCCCCATTTGGCAGAATCCTGAGGCATGTTCACGAGAGGCAAGCAATGAAGGCGCCTCGGCAAAAACAAATGGCCAAGATGACCTTAAACCAACAGGCAAGGAGTTGTTTAAATAACGGCATTTAATCAAATGGTCAAGAGTTCCTTAAATAATTACATTTAAACAAACGGCCACGGGTTATTGAAATAATTACATTTGAACAAATGACCAACTGGTATTCAAATAATGACGTTAAAATATACAGCCAAGAGTTATTTCATTAATGATATTTAAACAAACAGTCACCAGTTATTGAAAATACTATACTGACAGTGAACTCCATTGAAAACGCACCACCTGTAAAAGGGTGGATTTCCAAGAGCAAAAATGAGCAATCGTTGTAAAATAAAGAAAACAAACAAACAAAAATCCACAAAACCAATTACATTTTAATTCAACTGACCATGAAAGACAGATGGGGTCAAAATGCAAAATCAGTAGCGTGTATGGCGACCGCTAGAAGCAACACAAGCTGTGTAACGTCTCTGTAACAAGCTGTGTAAACGAATAAGTCTCTGAATAATGTTCTGAGGCACTGTATACCACTCTTGATGCAAGGCATTTTCAAGTTCCCCAAGGTCGGTGATCTTTGGGCGACCTGAGAGGTGTTGGCCGAGGTAATCCCACAAGTGTTCAATGGGTGACAAATCTATTGACAAGGCAGGCCATGGAAGTAAAGGGATGTTGTTGTTTACCAGATACTGTGTTGAAACACGTGCAGTGAGCGCTCGAGCATTGTCTTGCTGGAACGTGTGCAGATCGTTAAAGAAGAGAACGACGTTGTTCTGAAGAATGTTGTCCGGGTGGTAAAGGGGATTCACTCTGCCACGACAAACATGCAGAGCGGTTCTGTGATAATAACTGGTCCCTCTCCACATCATAATGCTGCCTCCACCCCAACGATCTTTATTGCGCAACACAGTCCTGATGGCAACGTTCGCCTCGTCGACGCCATGCGCTCAGACGTCCGTCAGCATTTCGCAAGTGAAAACGTGACTCGACGGAGAACAAAACACTATGCCCACGTCGTAACAACCACAAACGATGCTGTTCAGCCCACCGTCGTTGTTCATGGCGATGTATATCAGTCAGGATGGGTCCAATGTAAGGGCGTCGAGAACGTAATCCAGCTGCACAGAGACCGCGTCGCACGATGGAGGCACTGATCTGACCACGTCGGCCTTGGACAGTTGTGGCAGTTCTGGCAGCTGAAAACGTGCGATCCCGAATATGGCGCCGAACAATGTCTCGATCTTGACGAGGGGTGGTAACAGGTGACAGGGCTGGACGTTGGCGGTCCCTGGTGATTCCTGTTTGATGGTACCTGTTTACGAGTCTCCGGATGATCGAATGATGGCACCC
>JAUELE010225180.1:0-12547 GCA_031471655.1 Diodora aspera | reverse complement strand
TCTTTCAAATTAAGCAATAAAAAGACAAATGAGACGTTATATGATAAATAGAATTCGTCACTCGTGTTTTTGAATATATAAAATATCAACCTTGTCGAAGATAATCGGCATTTTTCTCGCCAAGGCTCGACAAATACCGATTACCTTAGACTCGGTTGATATTTTACATGTTTAAAAGCACTCGTTACGAATTCTCTATATATTTTACCCAATTGTACCATGTAATATCAAGGAGAAAAACTTCTTTAAAAGGAAAACTAAATGGCTTCTCATGCAGGCATTCTTATACCCAACTGAAGGAGTATTTAAAGTATTAAGAAGAAGTCAATGATTTGTTGCTTGACGTCATTGAGTAATTTAGATTATAAAACAACATAATTAACCATTTGGAGTCTTAAAAAGTACAAAGCTTTGGACTTTCTCCTTTGAGTCCGTCTCATAATTATAAACTATCAAGACTCTATGTTCCGCGGACATTAGGATGCCACATGAAACCAGACACAATTCGTTTTAAATAATAGTGTTCCGCATTTCCTATTTTGTATCCATTAACCAACGCAGTAATCCGAACCATTCCCTGAAAATAGTGCTTCCTAGTGCTCGGATAAAACGTAAGGTTTTATTACTGACTGATATTGATGTAACTTGGTTACAAGCCACGCGATGTCTGTTTTAAAGACCTACCTTCACGTGTGAGTACTTGTACATGAATTTGCATTTAACATGCAGTATCTTTAGGTAAACATGTATTGACTCACGACTATCCTGTAGTTGCATGCTACTTGGGTATCAATAAAAGCGGGCAGAGTATATCAAACATTAATTGAAAATGGATCAATTATATATAGAGTACGAAAATGTTAAGAGTGAAACATATGTTGTCAAACAGCAGTGTAGATTCGAGATGATGAGGCCAAAGGACCACCGAATAATTCTCTCAAAGATTCGAATTCATAAACTTAGTGGCATCACAAGGGGATGAGGAGGGGAAGGGGACCGTGCGGATCCCATTGGTGACACCATCATTGCTGAGAAGTCTGTACAGTGTAGTATTGGTGGAGATCCAATGGGAGGGTGGGGTGCCACAATCCTAGTGACGTCACGGGGTGAGAAAGGAGAGGTAGGTCATCATTACTGAGAATTCAGTACAGTCTGGTACTGAGGAGATCCAACGGGAGGGTGGGGTGACACCAACCCTCGTGTCATCACTGAGGGACAGGAACTCCATCATTACTGAGAATTGTGTAAGTCTTGAGAGGATGTCCAGTGGGATGGTGGGGGACACCAACCCTTGTGACGACACTGGGGAGTATAAGAGGGACAGGAAGGGGACACCACCACAACTGAGAATTCTGTAAAGCCTTGGACGGGAGGAGGTCAAGCAGGAGGGCAGGAGTGACATCAACACTAGTGACGTCACACCATAAACCTCAAGGATTGGTCTGAGCATCTCCACTTAAAATGTGCGGAAATGTCGGCATACTATATCCTATAATTCCCGTTTACCAAAGAAGATAATGTGTTTTGGTATTATAACAGTTTGAAAGTAAATCATGCTCCTCATTTCACGCATGACGACTGCAGGTCATATGATTGCAATGACAAATGAAATGGGTTTGTTTTCAGAAAACAAACTTACCATTGCTGTAAAATTCATCATCACAAGTTTGTCCTTCATTGACGTACAAGACCCCGATCTTGAAGTTCACAGATCCCTAAAGCAAGTGATCGATATATAAACAAACTGACAGAGAAGCATTAACAAACATCAGAGTATACGTCTTCAATACATGTACGCACAACGAACAGCTATAATCGGCATCACATTTCATTGCTGTTTTATCTAATTAAATTTTAGTAAACGTGTTTTGATTCTGCACGGGTTAAATCGCTCAATAGGCCTTATTCGTTACTTTGAAAACAGAATTCGTTCATACTCCCTCGACTTAAATCACATTTATTGCAAATATATTTGATCATAAGCTTATTTGAACAATCCTGCTGTGAACGAAGGCAACACGAAATCCACTGACACTATCAATATCTCAGTGTGAGGCAGGGGCGAATCATTGAAGGCCTGGAAGCTTTCCAACGCCAACCGATCACCCATCCAACTACTCTCCGGGCTGGACGTTGCCTAACTTCACAAGCTCGTGACCTCCGTGCGTTGGCCAGCTACATCTTTAAAATACTTGCCTCTTGTTCTTCAAGGACGAGAAGTTCTTTCTGTATGTTAGGATCAAATATTTCCTTTGGTCCCTTTTCAAACTTGTGGAGATCAAAATGACTGAAAGAAAAGGTAAGTAGAAACCATTACTGCAAAATAAATACCGGGCAGAATCTTTATTGACATACTTGAGATCTGGTTGTCCAACTCCAGATACATGTAACACATGTACCAGAATATGCACTGATCAAAACACAGATGCAAATGACGTTTGCAGGTTAATGGTGGCACGGTGGCCGTGGGCAATTGGCAAAGTGGCTCGTCATCCGAGGATGGTTACGTCGCAGGTTTGATCCAAGCAAGCGGCGCTGTGTTGTAACCTTGAACAAGGTACTTAACTCCACTTGTCCCAGTCAGCCCAGCTGAACATGGGCATCAGCGCTGTACTACGGCGACAACCACCCGTAACAGAATTTCCTGTAAAAATGGATGATAAAGTTACTATAATTATCATTATTATCATAATACATACCTTAGAATACCTTTCACTGTCTGTGGTTTCCCAGGGTTGTAAGGCAGGGAAAGCTTCTTAGCACCCTGAAATTACAAGTAATATTTTAACACGCTTGCGAAAGATAAATATCTTTCTTCAAATTCCTTTGTTGAGTTATTACCAGTCATTAAGCCATTATCCATCCTTACAAAACCACCGAACAGCAAAATACTTTTAGAACCTTCGATAAAAGATGAGTTAAGTTGAGTTGAGATGATGCTTTACGTTGCACGGGTAATATTTCAGACATACAACATGATGTGCAAGGTGAACACCGAGGGAAAAAAGATATTTTTTAAAAAGAGAGAGAACATTTTAGGCGCCTTGTACGACAAGCATTGTGTTACTTGGACCCATTCTTTCAAAGTAACTCACTGGAAGCCAACCAAGGTCAATAAAAGAATATATTCCACATAAAGCGTATAGTTAAAGTTAAATATGATTAGATACATTTTTAATGTAAAAATGTTTCATTCAGTATTCTTGAAAAATACAATGATCCAGGTCAACATACCCAGACAACATTAACAGCAGAGGATACGAAAGTAACAATAAAAATGACTCTGTTTGCTGTAAGGCCAACATTGGTTATCCAGCCCGGATTACTGCCCATCAGCTTTATGTAGTTATGAGTCTGCACAAACAACTTACGGTTTTTCTCCAGAGAATAGCTCTGTATTGAGGAACATTGTGGTTGTTGGCATCAGTGACGATGACGGACAAGAGAAAAGGGTCCTTATCCAAGTCCACGCCTACATAGTTTTGATGCACTGAAATATAATAGTAAATACGTTGTTTTGGGGTGGGATGAAAGTTAAAAGAGGTTATGTAAGAAATAATCATTAAGCAAAATGAACATTCTAAAATTCTCATCTTTTGAAATTTACGACAAGTATTAATTTACTGAGGCTACGTTTTCATAATGGCAATGTCGCTAGTCAACAGAGTTTTTAACGAGTGAAAGGGGATGCAGAATCAGCATATTTGCCGTAAGACATGGTAAGGAAGATCGCAGGGAGAAAAGGGATGACAAAATGGTGGACATTCTAATTGATCAATTTATTCGTATGTACCGTATTTCGGCGATATTTAGCTATATCTGCAGATATATGAGTTAAACAAAATAGATTGGTATCCCTGGGTCGAATTCGAACCCACAACTATGCCAGGGTGGCACGTTATCCACTGTCTCATCTGGTGTAACGACACATGCTGATAACGGTGCAGGATGTACGTCGTTAAGCCTCTACCGCCTTGACTTCATTCCACGCCGCCAACAATTTACACCAGAGTGACAGTACGTGCCACACATATCTCGGAATGCAATAGGACAAGTTACTACTACCAACTACTTCAGAAGGCAGACCCTCTGCTGTGACAGCAGGAACTAGCCATGTGGGAGTAAATCTCTAGCAGCGTCAGTCTAAAGCAAGGGAGCTACACAATCAGACAGCTACTAACACCAAATGAATAAATTCCATTTCTTTGCCATTTCGTTTTAGGTAAATCGTGACAACCAGCATTTAGCAAGCGACGCCGCACGCAATTCCGTGTGGTTACCGGGTTACCTTGGATGGAAGCAATAGTTATTTTGTGACTTACATTGATAACCGCTCTCTGAAAATGACACTGATTCCTGTAGTAATGATTACTTGTCCAAATGGTCTTAGATGATATTGGTTTGTTGCATAAAAGAGCAAATTACATATTTACAATGGTAAAAAGCTGTCTGTTTTGTTCCTTATGCCTATTTGTGTCCCTTCATTAATGTAGTATGCAATTACAAACACATTCATCGGAACTATAATGAAGTGCAAAAGAAACGGAACAGAGAAGAATGATTATAACTTTTATCAACACCTGTTGTGTCCTTGCTCATCAGAACGTGTTTACTTCCGTTTAGTTTATTTGGGTTGCATTCAGCTGAAACAACACTAGCTTAAAATTTATAAAATTATCTTTTAACAGCAAACAAGGGTTGGATTTTATCAGCCGTCTCTGAACGTGTTAAATACGTCAGTATTTATCGCGGGAGATGTGACATAGGATGTCCAAATACAATCGAGTCTCGGTAATCCGGGCGTCGATAATCTGCAATGTCGATTTCCGACCATTTTTGGTGTGTAACGGTTTTTTAACTCTGTAAAATTCACCGATAAACCGTAATGAAACGGTATAGTAAACGATAATTTGCTCCGTAGTCCGAACGCTTTTCCTTGACCCACTAATTACGCAATTAGTAAATGCCGCTTAATCAGATTAGGCGATTACTTACGTACTTGTTTGGTTTACAATCTAGCCTTCGTGATGACTTCGGACATAAGATTGTATATTAAGTGTTAAGTGTGTACCTATTGTTTGTTTTACTCATTTTTGATACATTTATCAGTTTAATAAAGATTTGGATTGTCTTTATTCACTTGACCAGGGGAATAACTGAAATTTGAAAATATATAGCAGAGTGTTTGCGCTTCAAAGTCAGAAAATTAGTATTATAATTTAACTGTCAAGGTAGTCTTGTTGAAACACTTAGGGACAGAGATTGCTGTTTCCGAATAGCGCTTGGTTACTGATAACAAGTCCACAGACGCCAGCAGGTCCCTGTTACACCATCAGAATGTGAATAATCGTTAAACAAGAACTCGGAGCACGAGTAAGACGAGTATTGACAAATAATTTCAGACACTTCAAGGGTCTCTAGTTGTTAAAACGGTTCTAGGAACACAAACAGTCCACAAGAGAGCGCACAAAGTAACAATAAACTGCAAGTGAATTAAGAGCGAGAAATATTATTAAGACGATTGCTTTGACACCGGCCAGGCCTTACCATAAGATCAATGTTTAAGGTCAAGCCATCTTTCAGAGGTGTGGGCTTCTTCTGAGCTGGGTCGATGTGTTTTAACGAACCCCGTGCCTCTATCAGCATTTAGACAACTCGGGTGCACACAGACAACAATTTGTATATTTGTCTGTGTCGCTAGTTTCTGCTTCACGAAAGTAAGAGGTGTTCGACTGAGTTCGTGGCAGGTGTGGCGCCAGAAATTTCCCGACGGGGGCTGGGCTGTAATCCTCGATAGGGGGGTTGAAATCCACGACAACGGGGCTTAAAACAATATTTCGCTAAGTCAAATCGGGAGCTAGTTAAATGATAATAGGAGTAAAAACAGCTGGCGATAGATAAGCATTGAAATGCTTGAATCTAGTCTGAAAGGATATACCTAGGCAAGCAGTATAAAATAGTTTGTACAAGGAATTTTAAGTAATAATAAGCAATTAGGTTGAAAACATGCTTATACAGGCAAGAAAACTATAGTACATTTTGTGACAACTGATGCAAATAACTTAGATTTATTTACTTACACTTTCCTAGGAAGTATTTGAAGTACCATCGAGTCTGATATTCCGGATTTTCCAGATGGATTGGGCTGTTCATGGGACTGGATAACTGAAACAGATACACGACTGTGTGATTCATCTGAGCATGGTGTGTATTACCAGGGACAACCTGTTGTCTGATAAAAGAGTAAAGAAATTAACGCGGTTTGAATCAGTTAAACCTTAGTTCAAATGAACAATGGTATTTTCCACTACAACGTATCTACCTGTCTATGTATATACCCACACCCTGAGCCAGAGAATGTTTAAGTTTTCAAGATCTTTTGATAATTCGAGTGGTAAACATTTGAACCCTTTTCATGTGGGACTTCCAGTTTAAAGACCTTATTCATGATCGTGTGATTTAGCTTTTATTTAACGTGTCTGTCGGTAATCTTTCATTCATACATACTACAATGTCATCTTTGTGTCAGGGTGCCATCTTAAGGTTGAAAGCTGAGTTGAGTTGAGATGATGTTTTACGTTGCAAGGAAATATTTCAGCCACCTGATGTCCAAGGTGTACACAGAGGGGAAATAGTTCATAAATGAAGCCGACAGAAAGAAAAGTGAACCCAAAATACGCCATTTACGTCGCCTTGTATGACAAGCAGTGAGCTACCGGATATCTGTGACACAGCTTCACTTCACGGAAGTCCCTTGGGGTCCCTTGGGGTTGCGACGAGACAAAGGGATGTAATACACACTGCCAGCAAGGTTTGTATCGGTTCAGAATTGAAGCCGACATCGTCGAAATTTTCCCTAAACCTTAATCACAACCACACCGCTTCTATATGCGTCTGTATGTGGTCATTGGCAATCTTTCAGCTATATCACCACGTGACGACCTTGATGTCAAGAGGCTTACCAAGGCTCTGTTGCAATTGAGTGAGTAAATTTACGTGGCTTCTGGCAATCGTTCAGCCATATCACTACAGTGTCATCTACATCACGTTGATGTTAGGGTTGAACCTCCGGGCTGAAACGAGTTACACCCGCGGGACTCGAACTCACAACCACCAAGACAGGCAGATCGCTGGACTAACCCGCTAACCACTGCGCTTCCCCGCCCTATATTGTCATTGAACCGTTGGTCATTTCGTTTCTGCGTATCAATACACCTTCAATTGAGCGAATTAATCATCTAACCACAAGTCCGGATGTACCTCAGATATGAAAGGAGCCACAGTGGCATTATCATTAAAGAACCAACCAACTCTATTCCGGTATTTTTAAGCGCGGCGCAAACTTAATTTTCCCACTCCAAAGAAATGTGAAGGGAAATTAAATCTCCTTTTCCTAAGTAAACAATCTATCGGAAATAGAAAGAGCCACCGTTCAAATCAATCAACGATAACCGTTGCTTTTTTAACGTTTCTTCCAAAACCTCTTCATCAAACAAAACACCATTGATTACCTCCTGAGAGTTTTGTCAGTTGCTTAAAAGCGTTGATTTATCGCGTTCTTGTGTCCAGCTCATACGTCTTGAACAACATTGCTGGTACTAAAAGAGGCTTCGGACTTATATTGATGCGAATGTTTTGTTGTCTATAAACGTCTCTCAGTAACACATGTTCTTTCGAATGAATCGAACTCACTTTACTGCCATGTTACACAGGAACATAGCATGGTCACCAGATGTTTTTGAAGCGGTTTACAAAAGCAAAAATACACAACAGATGATTGTTGTACGCTTTGTGTGATTTACAAAAACTATCCAAACACATGTCTTCTTCAACCAGCAATGAAGGAAGTGTAACATTCTTTACAGAGACAATTATTTGCAAACATGTATCAGACAGATAAGACCAAATTTCTAGGTATGTCTTTGGTTGTATCTCCAGAAACATATTGAAGTTTGATGATAATACTTGATGTAGTATTACGAGCGGAATTTCGAAAGGAAAACAATTGAGTAAGTGACATCATAGATGAACTCGGCAATATCTCAACCGTATGCCAACTGGGGTTGAAGAGGCAGCCCGAGGGGGCGACATACGATCAAAGGAGATTGATAGAAAGAAAAGTGACAGCAAAAGGATAGTACACATTTGCCTGGTCTCTCATAGTTGAAATGTAATGCTCCGGTGGCCCTACCAGGAGCGTATGCTCTCACTGACATAGCCCATTGGATACTCAAGACCCACACGCCTCCCCACGATGGCTGGGATTGAACGACAATGGATATCAACGAATCATCTAGACACACAGGCCTCCCTACCACGGCAAGGATTGGACCACAAGGGACATCAGCGGGCCATCAAGCCACACAAGCATCTCCACTATGGCAACGATTGGACGACAAGGGGGATCAGCGGGCCATCAAGCCACACAAGCCTCTCCAGTATGTCAAGGATAGAACCACAAGGTACATCCACGGGTCATCGAGACACACAAGCATCTCCACTATGGCAACGATTGGACCACAAGGGGGATCAGCGGGCCATCAAGCCACACAAGCCTCTCCAGCATAGCAACGATTGGACCACAAGGGACATCAACGGATCATCGAGACACACAAACATCTCCACCATGGCCAGGATTGGACGACAAGGGACAAAAGTTAACAAGACTTACCAGCAGTGGATGAGAATCGTCCGAGTCTCTCTCTCCGGTTTCCACTCGAAACCGGCCCGCATTTTGTGTCGAGCCGTCTGAATCAACGGAAGTGAGCTGAAAAGAGATGGACATACGTTTCAGTGGGTCAGCAAAAGACTCGAAATCTATTTAACAGTTAATAACATGCCCACACCAATCCAACATTCGTGGTTGCCGATACAAATGGCAGATCAATGAGTGTGTCAGATTAACGAGGGCACATTGCACGAGAATAGTTTAAATGGTTCCCAAAATTTATGTCGGATTAACGAGGGTGTCGGATTAACGGGGGCCGAGTGACTGCTTTATTCTTGAACCTGCATCAAGCAGTGCCTGGAAAGTGTCCACACCATTTCATTCACTTTAAATAACTGATGTTTAAGAACCAATATACTTCTTGTTTCTATATACATGTATATGGATCCTTTTGTGTTAATTATTGGTAACGTTTAGGTACCATCAGAGCTAAGGTAAAAGATCATAGTAAAAAAAACCCACGAATAAGAAGTTGATCTCGTTTAGAATTAAATCACGAACTCGTATTTAGAATTGAGACCTGAAATTTAATTCAAAATCCGATCTAAGAACTTCTAAAACAAAGTGGGACTCGTAATCTCTTCCACCAATAAGACGTCACATCTTAGTTTAGACTAAAATGCAAAATCCAAGAATATGTTGCAATCCATTTACCCCAAATAGTGGTTTACTCCCATAAGAACTACATCCCATTTGAACTACATCCCAAATTAATTACAGGGATTAATTAGGGATTAATTATATGAGGAGGGGCCACCGCTATTGTATGTATTGAGCACAGACCACCAGCTGGGCTTAGGTAAGTTGATTTTGTCCTCAGTTAGAAAGGTAAACCTCAGGTGCTCCTTGACGGTTTCCGTTACTAAAAGAATGTTACTAAATGTGAAGCAGTCCATTTGAAGTGTGTAATTAAGACATGCCGTGGCAAGTGCACGACAGAAGACTGCAATCCAGTACCTCGATGCAGTTGGCTGCTTATTAAAGCTGGGCTAAACTAGTTCTACTCGCATCAAATTGAACATTGAAGATGAATTATCACATACATATACACACAAGCCTATAGATGTACTATCTATATACATACCTAACTTTGCATGTGAGCGAGTGCATTAATATACAGTTGATATTAACATATATCTTGTGCATGGTGAGGAGTATAGATGCAAAGCATATACCGTGGAATGGTCTGACTAGCAGATGGTCTTCCAATCCACTGTAAAACCATTGAACTTACGGCAGACTTTCTATGTTTAAATTCAGTATACATCATCTCAAAACGTTTACGGGGAACATTTAACACAATTTGTTATATTTGGGATAACATTCCTTGAAAAGTAGCTATTTTGCTACTGTTGCAGTTATCGCAAACAGAACAAAATTTCATTATTTCCTAAAATGTCACTGAATATTTGACTGGGAATATTGAAATTAAATCGACAAACTTAGAAATCAAACTGCTAAAAAGTACAGCTTATAAACCTCAACATGTGTTCCCTAAACAATACATCAAGCCGAGCTGTGAAAAACAGCAAAAAGACAACACGATTAGCACATCACAAATCCTGGGCAAGTTCAATCCATTCGAAAGCTCTGACATCTAATCAATATTATATAAAATAAAATCATGGAATAGAAAATCTCTCTTGATGCCACCGTGTATAGGCGTATTCGTGCTGAGGGTTCCTAAGTAATTTTGCTTTTCACTGAGACAAGACGTGAAATGGTGTTCGGTCTAACCACTTACGTCGTATTCGTGCTTAAACTCACGATGTTTTCTAAACAGGAAATCAATTCTGAACTATGTTTTCCTCCCCATACCATTTGGAGAGCTGATAGTGCATGCACTTCAGTACAGTCACGTGTACTGTGCATGTCTTATATGCAGGATTCAATATTTTAAGAGCAAGCAATATAGTAATCAAGACATGTAGTGAGTGAGTGAGTGATATGAGGTTTTACGTGGCTTTCTGCATTTTGCGGTCACACCACCACAGTCTCACCACTATCACGTCGGTGTCGGGGCTCCTGTCTCTCCTGGCTGAAGCTAGAACTACAACCGCCAAGGCTGGCAGATTGCTGGACCGACGTGCTAACCACTGCGCCATCTCGCGCCTTCAATATAATTTATATACATTCAGTGGTTATACGTATAATACAGATTACGATGAGCGGGACCCAGGATGGTTTGGGCAGCGACATGGTCTCACGAAGAGAGAAACACAATGATAGTTTATGAAGGTAATCAAAATAGGATTTGGATTTTCCACTTCTTCTTCTTCTTCTTCTTCTTCTTAAACCATACAATGCAACATTTATTCCAAAATCATTTGGTTGGTTATATTCCAAATTAGCCTAAACATCCAACGGCGTCATTGGCATAATCATACTGCTACCGTGATGCATGATGTATACCAACCATTTAATTAGAGGGTTCACAAGTGGGTTAATTTCTACTGTATACATTGAAACATTCAGCAATTATCTGATAAAATATCTTCTGTTACTATAAATGACTATGGCTATTTTGGAGTAATCGAATTATTAAAATATATTATATTGGCGTGGGTTCATGGTGTCTCATAGGACTTTAAACTAAGTTAGCTTTCGATTGTTCCCTTTATTAGCGTTCCCTAACCAGTGATGAGCGTCAGTCTGCGCTAAATAAAGTTGGTCTCAAAGTAAACTAAATACATTCTCTACTTAACAAGAATGCAATGAGAAGAATTATCATGCCCTGAATAGTCTGAATTTAATAACGTTTTCCTTATTTTGAAGCAGTTCTGAGACATCTACACAATGCCTTGCATTGATGGTAGAAGGTACTTGGTGCAAGACAAATTAATGCTAAATCAGTTTATGTCGTATGTATTACAAGCGCCAATGAACATGGTTTCTGCTCTATGTTTTAAAGTTATAATAGTGGGGGTTGGAGTTATGTCATAGGAAATCTCCAAAAGGGAATCTTATTCAAAGGAAACATTATTCGACAGAACAAGTTTAATCATGTGTGTTTGATAAAGTTATCCTTAATACTTACTCCAGATAATAGTTGATTCAATTTTCATCTCGACGTCACACAGAACAGTACATATAGCAATCTCCATTGTTTTGCTTTATTGAATTAACTTTAATGTAATTTATTATTGGCCTGCTGTATTACAAATGAAAGCTATCAAACTGTACAATTACCACATGCAAAGTCAATCCTTACTGAAAAAACTATATTCAGTTAGGAAAACTAGCGTCAGTGTCAGTGTTACATCATGTCACTCTCCATGCTCCCGTTTATGTCAGTGTTTCATCATCTTACGCTCCATGTGCCCGTTTATTTCAGTGTCACATCATGTTACTCACCATGTGCCCGTTTATGTCAGAGTTACATCATGTTACTCTCCATGCGCCCGTTTGTGTCAGTGTTACATCATCTTACGCTCCATGTGCCCGTTTATGTCAGAGTTACATCATGTTACTCTCCATGCGCCCGTTTGTGTCAGAGTTACATCATCTTACTCTCCATGCGCCCGTTTGTGTCAGTGTTGCATCATGTTACGCTCCATGGGCCCGTTTACGTCAGTGTTACATCATCTTACGCTCCATGCGCCCGCTTATGTCAGTGTTACATCATCTTACGCTCCATGCGCCCGTTTATGTCAGCGTTACATCATGTCACTCTCCATGTGCCCGTTTGTGTCAGTGTTACATCATGTTACGCTCCATGGGCCCGTTTGTGTCAGTGTTACATCATCTTACGCTCCATGTGCCTGTTTATGTCAGAGTTACATCATGTTACTCTTCATGCGCCCGTTTGTGTCAGAGTTA
>JAUELE010225169.1:0-12548 GCA_031471655.1 Diodora aspera | reverse complement strand
AATGTCCCCAGCACAAAACCTCGTCTGTGTGTTCTTTCTGGACGCACTGAAGAATCTGTGGACAGATGTCTTAAAGCAGTATTGAACAACAGTGAAGATACCAGTCTACAGGCCTTATTGCAGGAACAGTGTTGTCTTCCGTCATTTTCTTTTCCATCGAGAGGATTCTGCGTGACAAACACTGAAATAGACGTATTTGAAATAAAGGTAACGATCATGAATGCGTGATAAACATATTAGAAATAAAATAGATAGAGAGTGAAGCTCAGAGTTTAAGACTCAGAAATAGACAAGAAATTAATTGGTGGAATTGAATTCAGTTATATTTGGCTTCAGACAGTCCTTGTTTAACCATTAAACAGAACAAGCACGTACCTCAGAAAGTATGTATTCGTGGAGTATTGTTGCTATTGAACATTTACCAATGACCTTTAACGTCAGGTTAAATCTTAACCAGTTACCTTTAACGTCAGGTTAAATCTTAATGCTAAAGTTTATTGAATTAAACGAAAATTTGCTTAACGCGCAATGTTTTAAGAATCTGAAATGACCCATTGAGACATGCAGCATTTGCACGTGTTGTTCATGATTGTAAATGTATCCATGCGCACTATGACATATATATGACCCAACATGTTACCATGTGAAGTACAACTGCCTTTTCTTAATAAAATTGTGTATACTATATTTGACCCAAAACTTGCGATTAGTGTATTGAAGTTAAATATGACATTCAAAAGAAGATTCAGTGGAAAGGATATACTCCACGTCGTCATTGTCGGTTTGTACACTTGTCTGTGAAATCCAAAACGCACTTGAGAAGGCAAGCATCCTAACGCTGTAATGGATGGATACAGGAATATGACCAACTTTTTGTTTTTCATTTTGTTGCTTATATATGCTTTCAACGTGTTTCGAATTTCTGAAATAAGATGACACATGCACCATAATTTTCATGCAGTTCAGTCAATTTGAATTATCTACAGGACTTTAGCACAGACAACAGACCAGTGTGGTTTGTATTTTCCGGGATGGGAAGTCAATGGCCAGGTATGGGACGTCAGATGTTGACCATTGAGAAGTTCAGAGAGTCTATCGCTGGATCACAAGCTGTGCTGCTTGCCTATGGCGTCGACCTTCACGAAATGCTGACGGAAAACGACCCACATCTGTTCAACACGCCTCTCAACAGTTTTGTGGCTATTGTATCTATTCAGGTATGCTATGTTTATCGACATAATGCTGACGTATGGTATCGTGGTGCCTTCTGAAATGTTTTATTGAGAGTTAATGTGTTGTCGAGGTGAACAGTTTTATATTTTCAACGACTTTTCTTTGTTCAGTGACTGCGCCATGTCTTGCCTTCTTTTGAAGTTGTCAATAAATATGGTATCAGTATGTGGTGGATGAATTAATACAAATATAATGAACAAACAAATGAAGGTACTTATTTGCGAATTAGCCATCTTCGTCAAGAAGGTTCAACGAGAAATATATTTGTGTTGCCCAGGTTGCACTTGTTGACACATTGCGTCACATGGGAATCACTCCAGATGGCATTGCGGGACATTCTGTTGGGGAGCTGGCCTGTGCATATGCAGATGGTTGTTTGACCTCTACCGAAGCTGTACAGACAGCCTACTGGAGAGGACGTTGTATACAGGAAGCAGATTTACCTAAGGGAGCCATGGCCGCCATAGGTTGGTATCGCCATTGGGGATCCACGCTAAAGTCATCTTCTGTCAGATATTTTAATTTGCTTAAAATGTCTGTGTAGGTCCTTGAAAATCATGAAGTCTACATGTTGATGATCGTCTGCTAATTCTTTGTTTGCTTCAGGTTTAACGTGGAAAGAGGTCACCCGCCAGTGTCCAAGGGGCGTAACTCCTGCTTGTCATAACTCCACCGATTCAGTGACTGTGTCAGGATCATCTACAGCCGTGAGCGACTTCGTCAAGACGTTGAAAGACAAAGGAGTATTTGCGAAAGAAGTGGATACATCTGGCGTAGCCTTCCACTCGAGCTACATGCAGAAAGTGGCACCAGCACTGAAAACTGCTCTTGAGATGGTACTTCTTCAAATCGTTAATACACACAAAAACCTCATGGTCAAATCTGGGGTTTTCGGTTCCTTCGCCGAAATATAAATCTGGCCCCTTTCGGGATATTACAGTGATCTACAAATAGATACGTCATTGAGTCCCTCCAGACCTCACGCGATTTCACTTTCCGAGTGGTCTCAGGATGTAAGCTGGTCCTCCAACGAGACTTACTACTTTGAAACTGTAAACATATATAGAATTGAAATTGAAGAGTTGCATGTTTAGAATTGGCTGTAATGACACAAAAATAAATGTTGAAGGGTACATGTAACTATTCTAAATGTATAACAACTATCAAGTTGCGAAATCATGAACTTGAACATTGGGAAGACCAATAAAGTAGAACTGACGACATGCACTTACCCAAATAATACATGCGTGTTCTGCTTAACATGTTTTTGATTTACTCCTGTAACAGGTCATCACACCGAAGCCTAGATCATCAAAGTGGATTAGCAGTTCAATACCAGAGTCCAACTGGACCAGTCCACTGGCACAGTACTCATCTTCTGATTACCACGTCAATAACCTGGTCAGTCCTGTCCTGTTTCACGAAGCACTCCAACATGTTCCTGAAGGCGCTATTGTCTTGGAGATTGCTCCCCATTGTCTTCTTCAAGCCATTCTGAAGCGATCCCTGGCGTCTTCTTGTCATATTGCTGGGCTTATGTCCAGAAAAGAAGATGATGGCATAGTCTTCTTCTACTCAAGCCTTGGAAAGTGAGTCTGTTAATGATATGAGAACGTTTGCTTTAGAGTCAAGAACACAAGATCATTGTAGCATGAGGCACTGAGGCACACAGAAATGAGCCTCAGTAACGCAAAGCTTGACGTACAAGACGCCCGAACTAGGGCCGGTTTAAGGGACCACATGACCTAATTGGAGGCTACGTTAGCAGGGCCCAGTTTAAGGCTATTTAAAGGTTGGTTTGTCGGATTTGTAGTGGAACTCTTTCAGCCGTATGTTCAGTGGAAAATATGATGATATGACAGGCCCCCATGCAGTAAAAAAGGGGGAAAGATTAACTTAGCGCGGGGCCATATTAGGAGCAATTGGTGCAATCGGCTGAAAACCGGCCCTGACCAGAACACAGGATCTGTTGCCAACATGTTTCATTGAATCCATTTGTCTCCATTAATGCATCACGTCGGCAACAGACATCAACTACAGATTAACTTAAAACATAGACTCTCAATTTGCAACAAACATGATGATAGTGAAGCTCTGTTATGTCCGTGTTAACGTGAATCAACAACAAAGAAAGGAAGACACGTTCACGGATTTGATTTGTCATATGAGCCCCCGTTGTAAACCGAATGATTCATTATCGGCCAAATCCCTGTTATAATTGTTATTATCCCTTACAGATGCTACATGGAGGGTCTCGACTTCAACCCTCATTCTTTGTATGAACCTGTGAAATACCCCGTTCCTTCAGGAACACCAATGATCTCCAATTATCTCAAATGGGATCACTCCCAAACCTGGGACGTTCCTGACGCGGACGACTTCGTTGGAAACTCGTCACTAAAGAGCGGTGCACTGGTGGTAGATGTTGACATTGATTCCGATGATTTGTACTTAGCTGATCATCGTCGAGATGGAACCATCCTGTATCCTGCTGCTGGCTATGTTGTCCTTGCGTGGAAAGCCTTAGCTCGTCTGAAGGGGCAAGACTACCAGAACCTACCTGTTCACGTTGAAAATATCACACTTTCCGAAGCAACTGTTTTGTCACCAAAAGGTACGCTTTTATTAATTATTAAAATAAATGCAATTTTATTAGTATATCACTTCCCTTCTGTGGTCACGTTCATGTACTAGGTCATATCAATCGATGTTTCCTGTAATAGGCCTTGTCGCGATTGCGAAAGAGTTATCTCCCTTACACCGTTTTATTGAAGAAAGATCGGAAAACGTTACATCTCGCGCACAAAAAATTCGGTGCCAACGTTGCTTAGTGCATAAACAAATAGCGATGTGCCGCTCATTTCGTTAATTAATTTGATATAAATTATTACAAGAAAAATAAATTCCCAAACTATTGAATTTATAATGCTAAAATATGTGATCCACGAAAGAAATGACAATTATATTAGAGCGAGCTCAGATATTTTACTAAAAGGGCGGCCGATGTTCGGTCAGTAATGTACAAGCTGGGTGGATTTTATGGCACTGATATGATATAATCTGTTCTTCCAAAAACAAACACCAAATAATTCGTTAAATAAATTTGCCAGTTGCTTGCATTAGAATGATGATTAGAATTACGAGTAGTTTGCTGAGGATCGGTACCTTATATTTAAGTCGCTGGCTATAGATTGATCAATAAATGCGCTACAATCGCTTAATTTGCTACACGCTTACATCATAACATATTTTAGTCGTTGAATTTACCTTTAAACCCTTTATATACAAGTTCTATTAATTTGTTTTACACTTGGTTATATATCGGTTCTATTAATGTCTCCAACAACTGAAAACCACATTCTGTTGTTTTAAAAACAATTGAAATGTATACTGACGATCAATAGAAAGTACACCGAAACTTTTTTGGGTCATAAACAGTTTACCCACAATACTGTTCGAGAACAATCCTGTTGACCTTTAATGGTAATTATTGTGTATATCAGGTTTGATATATCAATGCTTATACCTTCGGAGTAAACATTTTGCGTCACTTTGTGATTTTGCTTTTTTCATCATTCCTCAAAACTGATCGGTATACTTTCTTTTGATCGTCAGTATAACAGTACTATTAAATTTTCAATTACTTAGCTACACGTGGCTGTTTATCAATCAGTGCTAGTAATTTACCTATCTTTTATACACCAACATTACTCTGGTTAAGCTCCGTCAAAATGTTTATGGATTCTGCCTATGCTGAGGCGAGAAGACTTAGGATTATAGAAAGTGATGCTTTTGATGTAGACAATCTAATTTAAGGAAGTCTTATTTTATTCCAGAGAAAGTGACTTTGGTCGTCAACATTATGCCAGCAACAGGGAACTTCGAAATAACAGAAAATGATCACATCAAAGCAAGCGGTCGGATATCTGCTCAAGGTCCTGCTGCAAGTCCACAGTCTCCAGCAGAAGATCCAGTCTCAGATATGAATCTATCTCTTTCAGCTTATGATGTGTACAAACTGCTGCAAATTCAAGGTTTTGACTATGGCCCTATGTTCAGGGGCATCTTGAAATCAACATACTCTGGTAAGAAATTAGAGGTTGCAAGAAATGGTAATTATTTCAAGGGATTTGTCCTTTTAATAACCATTCTACTGTCTCCTAATTGTAGCCATATATCATTCTTGCAACTACTAATATATACAACATAGTTAATGGAAACCAATGACATATATGTCATGACAGCGGCAGACAAAGCTTATTTGAGGTATGGCCGACTCTAACAAACTTTGATTCATCATAATTCATTTCAACGCATCTTGATTTGTTTTAATTTATCTGTTTGGTAGGTGATGTTGGACAACTGGTATGGCAAGGGAACTGGGTGGTGTTTTTAGACACGATGTTACAGCAACAAATGATAGGATCTGCAGTCAAGGGCATGCCTTCCAGAATCAGAAGCATCAAGATTAATCCACATGAACATAGTCTTGTGAACAATCATCAAACAGACAGAACCAAAGGTAAGCCCTCTAGTAGAAACAGAAACAAAAGAGGTGTCCCAAAGTATGAGCTACACAGGGATGGTGCTAGGAATTTCCCGACAGGGGAAGAGGGCTTAAAGGGGGGGGGGGGGCTAAAGACAATCATTTCCGGAGCCAAGTGAACACATTCTCAGACACCACAATAAAGAACACAGATATTCTCCGAATTTTTCCCCGACGAATAGCTATTTGGAGGGGGGGGGGGGGGGGTAAGGTTCCCCGACAGGGAACAAACTTACTTTAAATAGTAACTGTAATACAACAAACACTGTATGGAACAATTAAAACTGGAATGTTGCACTACTTTACAATGTTTGGTTTGAAATCCATTTATTCCCCATAATATTTCTATCATTCGGACAAACATCCGATCTGTATCGTTCTGTTCAGCTATCGCTGCCTGTGACAATCAAGAATATCAGCGTCATCAATAATAAGAATTCACAATACGAACGTTAATAATAATAAGGATGAGTCTTATTTATTGTTAAATCCTCGCACAAGGCGCTCCACAGTAGTCCCCCGGTCATCGGAACAATGTACAATCCACCACCTGTCTCAACTCCCAAGGCAGTATACAACCCAAGCTGCCAGTTAGGTGCTAAAAGGTTAACTCTCACATCACCATCGTATTCCGACCAGGTACCCAATTTCAGCTGTCATTAAGAGATAAATGCCTGGTTCCATGTAACTAAACATACGTTTATTACGATCATTACGTGCAGCGCTAACACGCAAAAAAACCCAAATAATATTGATCAGTTTGACAAACTCTTAAATACGAAATTTAAAGGTAATGTCTTTTATGGCAGACTTCTTTTAAAATACCTTAAATTTTGAAATACAATCGCTTTGTGATGCAAAGATCAACATTATAAGGATCGTGTAAATGAGATTATGAACCTTTTGTATTTCAGAGATTTGCCTGTCTTATTTCAACAAGAATCTTGATTCCTGCAGATCCCAAGGGGTCGAGATTCAGGGTGTGCATATGACTCCTGTTCAAAGGCGAACCCGTCATCTTTCACCCGTTCTGGAACAGTGCGTCTTTGTTCCGCATCATGACAGTCTTGAGGCGAAGATAGAGCATGACGTCAGGGAATACGCAGATGATTGTTTGGTGTATACGCAAAAGTGTATTGACAAAGTCTTAACCACAAACGGTTTTCATGCTTTACCACTGTTCTCTGAACTAAAACTTTCAAAGACGAAGCATACTGCAGTGGACAAGAACAGAATACGTTCATACTGTCAACAGACGTCCTGTGGTATTATGAAAGTCCTTCACAGTGTCTTCACAACTCCGTTGACAGGGAACATACAGATGGCAATGTGTGCATCAGCTTCTGCATCAACTGCAGATCTCTCCCAGGACAAACTGTTTCAAGTCATTCGTGGAGACCATTCGCTCAGACCCTGCATAGATGTAGTTCTCGAGAACTGCGAGGCATCTAGTGTAAACATTCTCGAAGTTTGTTCTCATCACACAGTTTACCAGCGAATCTATTCTCATATTGAAAATCAAACACACCTTCAGATTAAATACACATTAGCAAATGCTAATGTAGATGACCCAAAAGAGAGTCCTAATGTTGACAGAATCAGTTGGGATTTGAAGAACAAACTTCCATCTTCTGTACAAACAGATCTCATAATTCTGGATAATGTAATCCATCGTCAGGACAATGTAAGTTCTACCCTGGCCTCTGTAGTGAACTCGTGTAAGCTTCAAGGCTTTCTTCTGATCATTGAACCAACCATGAACTTCCCAGTGCACAGAGCAATGACAGGTTTCCGGACGAACAAAGTTGTAGACTCTCGAACTCATGGTCCCTTTCTGGATTCTAAAGCTTGGAGACACGTTTTCTTGAACCAAAAACTTGAGATTGTTTGTGAAAAGACAGATGGTTTCTTATTCAGTCTCTTCCTGCTCAGAAAACCGAAAACAATTCTTGGGAAAATGAGATTCCTAAATGTAGATGATCTAACTTGTAGCTGGGTTGACAAGATGAAAGCAGGACTGAATGGGATGACTGAACCTACTTGGCTTTCCAGTACCAGCAGCATAAATGGAGTACTTGGTCTGACAAGATGCTTAAATCTTGAACCAGGTGGAGGCCATTTTAGGTAATCGTTTTATTTATTTCTAAATCGCAGACAAATTCTGAGTATTTACCTGGGTAGGGACGTCGTTACTGAGTCTTCTTTGAAAAGGTCAGTCAAAAGTGGAGTACCTACAATTGCAATTGCATGAACATACAGTGAGTTTATCTAGATTAATGTACGATTCGATGCAAAAAATACACGCTTTTACCTTCAAATCTTAAACATTTCCAGATGCATACAGTCCGATGTTCCTCTTCATCAAAGCAGTGAGCGCTTCCGAACACTTTTGAGACAAGATCTTTGCCTGAATGTACTAGTGAATGGCAAATTGGGATCATACAGACATTTGCCTTTGTCTAAGGGTACGTTCACTCTTGAAATCAAAAATACATTAAGCAAATTTTGACTGATTATAGTTTTCATCGAGCTTGCCGCGGATGATGCAAATGCATCTATCAAAACACCTGGCTGAATCTTCTTCTAATATTAATTGACCAGCACATACGAACTAATGATTGGGATGTTAAAAGGCTTATATATTTTAATAGACAACTGTTACATTGATTTAGACTAGCAGTACAGAGTTCAAGGTATCAATGTTTTAAAAAGCAGGTGCTCCCACAGCAAGAGAAGAAACAAGGAACGTGCATGTGGATATGTTTCATAAGGGGGACTTGTCCAGTCTTCATTGGGTACAAAGTAACATCAGTGGAGACTCCCGAGAAGTCTGTTCTGTCCACTATGCGGCCTTGAACTTCCGGGATGTCATGCTTGCCACGGGGAAGCTTCCTGCAGATGCCATTCCTGGCACTGATGCTGGCCCGTGCCTTGGCATGGAGTTTTCTGGGATATTATCGTCTGGGAAGAGAATGATGGGGATAATATCTGGAAGGGTTGGTATTTTGTTTTTGACTTTCGCAGATACAATGGAGGAATGATTCTATTTCGTCTTAAGTGTGTTCGAGTAAATACGTGTGGATTAAATTGATACATGTTGATACATTGTCATTATATTCAAAAATGATATACATGAAGAACCAATTGATGGTTCTAACTGTGGTGGGGCGCGGGAAGGCGCAGTGGTTAGCGCGCCAGTCCAGCAATCTGCCAGCCTTGGCGGTTGTGGTTCGAGTCCCGCCCCGGGTACCTCTCTTTCAAACCCGGAGAAACAGGAGCCCCGAAACCGACGTGAAACCCCAAATAGTAAAACCTCAAAATCAATCATTCAGTTTAACTGTGGTACATAAAAACAAACTATTATTATTTAAGACCAGGCGTGTAATGAGTACCCTATCTTTTGGTCACTAATCTAAATCTAAGCTTCTCCCTAATGCCTATCTGAGTGTTAAAATGAAACACATGTCACTGCATAACATCTGTAAGTAACAGCTTTGAAGCAATTATGACATATTTATTGAAATAGTTCATGCATGAAGACGTACTTGCGTCTTTTTTAAGATTTCCTGAATGACTGATCTGAAAACTTCTTTCGTTGGAAAGACAGATGTTGCTGACCGGACAACGTTATATACATAGATGAATTATCTTAAAACTATGGATAGCCTGACTTAAGACATTCAATGATTTATAGGCAACATTCTTTCAATCAAGTAAATGTGCACATAACTTACAACTTCATTCAATGTACAGGCAATGGCAACAGCAGTGATCCCAAACCCTCGATTCCTTTGGGAAGTCCCAAAGTCTTGGAGCCTGGAAGAAGCAGCCACTGTTCCTGTCGTGTATGCAACTGCTTACTATGCCCTGGTACATCGGGGCAGAATAACACCGGGAGACGTGGTGCTAATCCACTCTGGTAGTGGTGGAGTGGGACAAGCAGCCATATCACTAGCGTTGTACTATGGATGTGAGGTGTACACCACTGTGGGCTCCCAAGTGAAGAAGGAATACTTGATGAAGAAATTCCCCGCACTGAAGGAGAGGAATTTCAGCAATTCCAGAGACTGTTCCTTCGAGAAGCATATACTGCAAGAAACTGGAGGAAAAGGTGATTTAATTATTTAAACCTGCAAGATACTCCTCCATTGTTAAATGTAATTAACTCAACTGGTCGTTTTGTTTGGAATGGCGCTACAGCGTGTTTCCTAAAGAGGGCATGATAGGGCTGTGTGCCATATTGAACATCAACGTTGGAAGCTGAAACTTGGTCTGAAAACAGTATACCAGAAAGCTGTTAACATAATATATCTTAATGTCTTTCCTGGATTCCGAAGTTTGACCTTGTATTGACCTATGACGTGACTGCAAACCTACAAACCTATTGAACGACGGCACATCTGTAGCGGTCACAATATTCGATGAAACGGTGTACATAGCATTTGTTGGACACAAATTAGTTCTGGATTTCATTGGTCCCATGTCTCGCCAAAAGTAGGCATGACAGAGGGGTTGGGCTTGGCAGTGAGTTTGACCAGTTGAGTTCAGGTTCCCTGGAACCTCTCGTTTGTCAGTGAATTTACTATCGTTGTTGCAACCAAATTATAAATATTTAAAAACATTTGTATACTGACAGTCAGCCATAAGAAAGTCCACAGTTTCATGTCAGAAGCTACCAGGTGATTATATTGAAGTACTCATTTTCCTGACAGAGTTGGATATTGGTGCCTAAAATAGACTTGAGCCTTTCTATGTTGGTTGCTGCGACACCTGCTTGAGCTTGTCAGTTACTGCTTGAGCTTGTCAGTTACTGCATGGGCTTGTCAGTTACTGCATGGGCTTGTCAGTTACTGCTTTAGCTTGTCAGATACTGCTTGAGCTTGTCAGTTACTGCATGGGCTTGTCAGTTACTGCATGGGCTTGTCAGTTACTGCATGGGCTTGTCAGTTACTGCATGGGCTTGTCAGTTACTGCTTGAGCTTGTCAGTTACTGCATGGGCTTGTCAGTTACTGCTTGAGCTTGTCAGTTACTGCATGGGCTTGTCAGATACTGCTTGGGCTTGTCAGTTACTGCTTGAGCTTGTCAGTTACTGCTTGAGCTTGTCAGTTACTGCTTGAGCTTGTCAGTTACTGCATGAGTTCTTCACATTTGTAATATTGAGTCGCATGTGAATTTGGGGTTTCAACCTTTCACATTTCTCTGTCTCTTTCTAGGTGTGGATGTAGTTTTAAATTCATTGTCAGAAGAACAACTACAAGCCAGTCTTAGAATTCTGGCTGCTCATGGAAGGTTTCTGGAAATTGGGAAGTTCGATTTAGCCAAGAATACTCAGTTGGGTAAGTGATATTTGCAGACCAATAGTTTAACCTTTAACTTGGGACTAGTCACAGACTGCATGAAGTCAATATCTCTGTCTTAAATCGTGCGACAATCACGACCAAGCAGAATTTCATAAGAATCACAAACACTAAAATTAAGATGAAAACATTACAGTAGTTAATTTTGGCTGTGGAGAAGATATTATGCAAGCATATTTCATGAACTGCACATGAAGTATGAAAGAGCTTCATGTGGTTCCACAGTCACACGTTGACCGTTCTTGCTGTAGACCGTTCCACCAAACATTAAATATTGATGATCTGACTTTTGGTGATTAGTATTAAATGTGTCTCACTGTTATAAATCTAAACATGTACAGGGATGGCGGTATTCCTGAGAAATATCACTTTCCATGGAATTCATCTGGACTCATTGTTTGACGGAGCAAACAAAGAATGGTCTGACGTTTACAAGCTTATGGAAGAAGGAATTAGGGCTGGAGTTGTCCGACCTCTCAGTTCAACAGTGTTCTCAAGGACCGAGGTGGAGAATGCTTTCCGTCACATGACCAACGGTCGCCACGTTGGGAAAGTGGTCGTCAAGGTAAATAGTTTAATCGAAGTTGCTTATTCGGAGTGTAATTCTTTCATGGAAAACTCTATTATTTTCTGTAACAAATTCAGTGGTAAGCTGGACAATTTCTTCAGATGAAGGTTTTGGACAAAGTTTATTTTTCCTAAGCCAGAGACACAGATTCTGTTATTGGTATCTATTTTGGGCGAGTGACTTAACTCGGAAAATGGTCTAGTTCATCCAATAGCAGATGAGTGCCCTGTTAGAAATGATAGTCGGGTAATTGTTAACCAACTTACTACTCTGCTCACAGGGAATTAAAATAGTTGAAATGCACAATGCATCCTTAAGAGGTGTTCTTAAGTTGGATACGTGGTCAAATTCAAACTTTCTTTCCGCAAAAAAAACTTATGGAACGATAAATGTACACACAATTATGTACATACTACGAATAAAACACAAACAGTATAGCATGTTTGTCAGTTTTACGGCCTCTTCAATAGCCTACTTTTTTAGGCAGCCCCAGCAAACCTTCGGAAACACTGTTACACTTGTAAATAAATGTATTCGACCTATATTCGGAAAGCAACAGATCAGACTTGGGTAAACCCTCAAAGAAGGGTTTGGAATGAGGCTGGCCATTTAAAAAAATAAATCCACCTGCCGCACTAAGTAATTCATATCTAAAAGCGACCACCTTGGCCCCTGTCTAATTGACTGAGTCACCCTCTTTCATCTGTTCTGCTGTATGGAAACCCTGGCGTATAGTATACATAATACTGTTAAGCTGCATTCACACTGTACGTCTGTACCCGTGTCGAAACCTACACTGATACACTCCCCGTGTCGACTCGGTAAGATTTAAACACGGTTTAA
>JAUELE010225158.1:0-12548 GCA_031471655.1 Diodora aspera | reverse complement strand
CAGACACAGAATCTGAAACCAAATTTTCCTGACCACTGGCTTCAAACCAGGTCTACCAAGGATATCAAAAGAGAAAAGTTATTGGAAATTAAGATGAAACATACAATAGCAAGATTTGAATAGGGTGACGTTTCTTTTGCGGTTAAGTATATTAATATAAATATATGAGATACAGATACTACATATTCTATGTATAACTTCATTTAAAGAAATACAGACGTCTTGATATAGTTAGCTGTTTTTATCAGGATGGGCTTGTAATTACATCTTAAGTAGTAGATACAAAAACTTTTCAGCGGACGGATTATTAGAGAAATATAGAGAAAATGCATTCATGAAATCACCCAAGTCGGATACGCAGGCGCGACCGCAGCTGCATTAATGGAATCCTAGCTTCAGAGAAATCCTAGCGTGTAAAACAGTATACATGTACATGTATTATACTATCATGTAGTCTACATGTATATGTAAGTGGGAACGTGAATCAGTATAAGCGTATGTAGGTAAGTGAACATGAACGTGCATCAGAATAATCCGACAGTTTATAATTAATGTGTAGGCCTATTTGTCAATGATGTGCATCATCTTTAATGTATGGATCCATGTAAGTTGGTCGTGAGGCGTGAGTCAATTCGGGGAATCTAGACTCCCTGGGCAAATGCAGGGAAAAAGGCCGGGTACAATTTTCAGAAAAATGGCTCACAGAAGTTTTATATTTTGCTAAGTTGGTAAGCAAAGCTATATATTGGAAGATATGTATTTACGAAACATTGCTGAATACGATGCTGACAATAATCAGTGAAATGTTCGTCTGTTGCAAAACTATCCAGGTATGCTACTATTCGCACAAACAGAGAGCATCGACTCTGGGTATTGGCACTTCACAAGCCTGACTAGTTTTTTTTCCAATATCCAAAATTAGTGCGTATTAGTACGCTGCTAAAACAATCTAAACAATGCATCTGTGGTACTATATCGTATGATATTGTCAAACACGTATTTATGTTCTGTAGAAAAACGCATCTTGAGAGAGGTTTTCTATGTGAATCGTTAATTGATCTGTTAGATGTGGAAACTTTTAGAAGTCTTTAGAATGACGATGAAGATGTCGTCTTGTCCTTTGTACTTGGTGTTTTACCTACACAGCAGGCTGGATTGTTAGTGTGTGAAGTTTGGTGTACTGTAAAGATATGTTAATTATTTGTAATACCATTCATATATATAAACTATTAAAAGGATGTGACTAATGTAAATAGGCCTACTTTAAAACCTGATTTCATAGATTTATGTGTATTTGTAAAATGTTGTAATCTTCAATCATTGGAGGAAATAAAGAATATCTATCATGTACAGGTATATGTAAGTGGGAACGTGAATCAGTATAAGTGAATGTAGGTAAGTGAACATGCACGTGCATCAGAATAATCCGATAGTTTATAATGTGTATTTGTCAATGATGTTGTGCATCATCTTTAATGTATGGATCCATGTGAGTTGGTCGTGAGGCGTGAGTCAATTCGGGGAGTCGCAACAAAGAGACTCCCTGGGCAAATGCATTCCTACATCACTAAACAATTTGCAGTCATCAACGGAATGAATTCGTATTTCGTTTTAGGCAAACGTACCGCTGTGCTAGCTTTTACCAAAAACGAACGTAACTCGACGCAAGTAACCGATCGGCCATTATCGTGCCTTTTCGGAAGAGAAACCCTGATTAGGGTTCAAAACAAGCAATCTTTAGAAATAGCCGATGAAGACGATGTAATTTCACGACAAAATCTGTTCATTCCAATGTACGAATGATGAAACGTGCGTAGGTGGAATGACATCATTTTACTGCGCTAACTGTCCTTGTCAGCCGGAATAGCTCAGTTGGGAGAGCGTTAGACTGAAGATCTAAAGGCCCCCGGTTCAATCCCGGGTTCCGGCACAGAGTGCAGGACTCTGGCGGCTGGCCAAATTTTTGCATGTCCAACGTTGTTGCAAAATAAGCTCGAAATGAATTGCTGTTTGTTACAATGTCACAGGGAAAATGTCCGGTACAATTTTCAGAAAAATGGCTCACAGAACGAAGTGTTATATTTTGCTAAGTTGGTAAGCAAAGCTATATATTGGAAGATATATATATGTATTTACGAAACATTGAAATTGAAAAAGCTTTGTGATATATAAGTGGAAACATGTAAGCTCATTATATTGTTTGTTTAGCCCTGTTAATTAGCTGTTTTATCTTCATCATTGCTTCATTTATATATCATCATTCATTCAATCTGGTTTCGCTTCATCCATAGTTACTCTGGCTTCACATGTTATCTGTGTTAATCCTCTTGTTGTTATTTCTAGTGTATATTTATACTTCTCCAACAGCAATTTGTCATATGCCTGATGACGGTGCAAGAATCAGCACTGAAACGTCGATCCTTGTTACCAATACAGAAGTTGCTAATCCATAAAAGTCTTTCTCGTGTATCTGTTACCACAACTTCGAAAATGCCTACCAAGAAAGATAAGCTCTGTGCTGTCCGAAGGGGAATTATAACACTTTGTAGAAGTCCAGAAAAACCTTGAAACCACTCGTCCAGCGGAGAAGTGCATGACATAAAGGTACACGTCCAAACCGGAAAAAAGCGGTTGGTTTTTTTTGGATTTTTTTTCTTAATGTTATGCAATGTAATTTGCATTGGCAGTTGTACAAAATGAAACATGCGTGTCTTGCAGCGAGGAAAAATGAAAACAGAATGAAGTAAGTGGCGTAATGGGCTTCAGATTCACGGCTGCTACCCATTGGATTCGCGACTACTACCCATACACGTGTAGATACGCGAACGAGTCCAAATCAGATCGCTGTATTATATACCACACACTACCCAGAATACATGATACTGACAGAAAATAGTAAATGATAGGCGACGAATCCACATAGATGTCAGATTGTAGCTAGCTACATACGTGTATGTATATTGCGTATATAATAATATTATATTGCATTTGTATAATTCTTCGTATATTGGACCGTGTTCATCATTTAAAATGTTTAAATGGTACTGATATGTACCACGTGACATCGCTACAGGTTTGGATGTAAGTGTGTACACGTGAATCAGTACAAGTGTATAGTATACTAGTGAGCATATGAAACAGTATGAGTACACATGTGCATTTACTTTGCACATGCATCAGTATAAGTGTATAGGTAAGTGGGCACGTGAAATAGTATAAGTATATTATGTAAATGGACAAGCGCATCAGTATAAGGGTATTAGTTAGTGGACACGTGCACCAGAATAAATGCGTCTGTATTGGACCGTGTTCATCATTTTAAATACTTAAATGTGTTTACTGATATGTAAGTGGACACGCGAATCGGTATAAGCTTATATGTAAGTGACCATGTGCATGTATATGTAAGTAGTCACATGCATATGTATACGGTAATATAAGCGCACACGTGCATCTGTGTAAATTTAAGTGAGCACTTGCATCAGTATAAATGTATGTGAGCACTTGCATGTTTAGCGCACACGTGCATCTGTGTAAATTAAATTGAGCACTTGCATCAGTATAAATGTAAGTGAGCATTTCCATCCGTATAAGTGTATACGTGAGTGTAAATGTGCATCAGTATAAGTGTAAATGTTAACGGACACGTGCATCAGCATGAGAGCATGCATCAGTATCCGTTTTCTGTGCTTCAAAATAGGTGTACATGTAACTACACACGTGCATCAGTATACATGTATATGTAAAAGGAAACGTGCATCAGCATAAGTGTGAAATGTAAGTGGACATGTATAGCATAAGTGTAAATGTAAGTTGACACTTGCATCAGCATAAGTTTTAATGTAAGTTGACACTTGCATCAGCATAAGTTTTAATGTAAGTTGACACTTGCATCAGCATAAGTGTAAATGTAAGTTGACACTTGCATCAGCATAAGTGTAAATGTAAGTTGAAACTTGCATCAGTATAAGTGTAAATGTAAGTTAACACTTGCATCAGTATAAGTGTAAATGTAAGTTGACACTTGCATCAGTATAAGTGTAAATGTAAGTTGACACTTGCATCAGTATAAGTGTAAATGTAAGTTGACACATCTATCAGTATAAGCGTATATGTAAGTGGAATGTGAATCAGTATATTATATGTTGGACACCTATAAATGTTATTGTGCGTATATGTGTGAGTGGACACGTGCATAAGTAAACGTGTATATGTATGCATGCACATGCATCAGTATACATGTACATTATGTAAGTGAGTATGCACATAACATTAACATAACATTTGTAGAAGTTATTAGAGTCTATGGAAGTTGTCTTATATATATAAGACCACAATGCAAGCATCTCTCCGTATGAGATTTGGTCTGTTCCTACTTATGTTTGTATAGGCCGTATCCATGACTAAAAGTGTCAGTGTGTATAAGAATGTATGTATGTACATACGTATGTGAAGTGTGAAATTCGGTCTACGTCTTTATATGTGTATAAAGCCGTATACATATCTGCGTGTTTGTTTGTATAAGACGTAGGCATATACATGAACATGTTTGTATATAAGACCGTGCGTATGTATACTAGTATGTATAAGAAAATATGTATGTGTTTTAGTAAGACCGTATGCATGTATAATGTGTTGGCAGAGGTCTGCATGTATAATTATGTGTGTGCGTGTGTCTGTGTGTGTTTGTATATTACCGTATGTGTGTGTATGTATGTTTTTGTATAAGACCATGTGCATGCATGTATATGTTTGTTGTATATGAACGTATGTGTGTACAAGCATGTGTTTGTATAAGACCGTATGTGTGCATAAGTATGTGTTTGTATGAATGTGACCATACAAGACATATTTATCCATGTATGTGAATGCGTTTGCATAAGACCTTATGCATGACTTGATACGTTGTTTTTGTTATTATTGTTTTTATTTTATTTTATTTCTTTTGTATGGGATTAGGTCGATCTCTGTCTATCTCTGCAAATACGTTTGTACGAGACCGTATGCATGTCCCTTTGTGTTTGTATAAGATTCCGGCTGTCTCAACGTGTGTGTTTGTAAGAGACCGTATGTAAGACTCACATGTGTTGATACGAGACCGTAGATCTGCCCAGGTGCACGGGCGTGTGCATATGCAGATGTGTTGAACAACTGATTCTGTAAATATGCAACTATCAATGCTTGTGTACACATGTACACTCGTATGACACATTTCTCAACACGCACCTGTAATGCATGTATGGCACCACGTCAGCAACAGTTGCATCGTCTCCTCGTATATTTAATGACTAACCGGAAGTAGCCGGAAGTTAACAAGACAATCCCAGGCCCGCAAAACCATCACATCTGGAATCTGGTTGACCCATGGACTCCTACTCCAAACAGAAATGTCGAGGAGGTTCCCAATATGAAGTATTTCGTGAATGACCTAGCTTTCTGACTGCGCCATACATACATTCCGTTCTAAATCGGTGAAGAACGGAACGCAGGCAGTGACAAGAAGACAAAAATTGACACTTGGTTGTCTTCTGGTTCCGTCTTTCCTTTCCTATCTTATCCAAACGTGAGTTGATATTTCACGTTTTGACACCATACCACAGTCATTGGTTAAGAAGTATGAAATTATATAAATATCAAAAATAAAAGTATTAAATACCCTGTATAAATTAAATCGAAATTAGATGCCAATATTATATTTATATATTATATATTATTAATACGATGCACCGCAATATACGAGCCAATGCTGATTCCAGGGTCTCAGAGTGATAGTATATTTGATAAAACGTATACTATTTCAATCAGGTATTTATATTGAGTTTTCAACCACCTTTAAATCTGATTGTGAGGTGTGTTTAAGCCATAACCAAGATTTTTTAGTTTTTAAAGCCAACATTTGTGGTTAGACTAAAATATAGTCTCTGAAGAAAGATTAACATTCTTATAAATTTTTTTAAATAATTTAAAACGATATTCATTTGTAATAAAATAAATAAGAATCCAGAGACACTGCTAACTGAAGCTGCGGCTATCTAGAGGGGCAAAATATATCGATTGTGTTTGTCTCTGTTATAATAAAACTTCAGGGTCTGGATGACAGACTACATTAAATTTGTGGTCTACAGTGACGCAAATTCAGGGTAGTCAAATGTTGTATTGGTCAAGAAAATATATCGATCTAAATTTTACCAGACCGTATTACCTTCAGTGAAATGGTAAGCGACATGTTTTAGGAAATGCTTAATACAGCTTATTTAGTTTTGTTTTTACATTTTCTTTAAAAACAGTTATCCTACCATACTGTTTGGGTTGAGTCCCGTCCGGGATTCGAACCAGTGCCCTCATGGTCAGGGCCGAAAAGCTGGCACTAAAGATCGGCGATTTAGAATGCTTAGTCGCCGAGCTTTCGCTGTAACTGAATTTCTACAAAGTCGACAGGTAGTTGTTACATCTCCCAAGGCCGATATGGCGGTGAAATATCAAGTGACGGATTTAGGAAATGATCAAATACATTATTTGTTTTATTTGGGATTACAAAAATAATGTTGCATTTCATTCATATATTTTCATTTCTAACTCTTCTAAGATTAGGCAGCTTCAGTATGTGTTACAGGGGACGGTTTCCAAAATGTTGAGGAATATTCCAAGAAGATGGATGTTACATGAATTGGTATCATGTGTAAATATCTTATCTGAACTATCATTTTAAAGGAAATGTCAAATGACAAAATAACAACTCATTCCATGGCGAGGCCAAACGGGAGTCATTTCCGTTCCAGCAGCAATTCTACTTCCGGTGCCACAGCCTCGTTTTGGGCGATTCGTATTCAGTTTGTGGCAGTGTGTCCTCAGATGGGAGATGCATGTGGCCAATTAAAGCTCAGCAACGTGTTTCGTTTGAAGTAATTGACTATCAAATATAGAAAGGAAATATACAAAGCTGAATTCTGGAATGTACGTCTTTAATCGTGATAGTTAGCTTCCGCCATAGCTCCCCGCGGCACATTATAGCTCGTAAACAGATCGGTTTGTCCGAAGCAAAGGTCATGGTAAGATAACCGTACATATTACTTCTGAAAACAAAACACGGGTTCGAACCAGGTGCTGCATTCTACAAATATCTCCGCCACACTCTACAAGTGATACGAGTTAGTCTTTGCCGGGCCGGGTTGACAAAATATGTTTTGGGTTTGAAAATGGAAAATAAATCGCTTCCCTGTATGCCGATATAAATACAAAGTTTTGTCTTACAAGGACAACCATGTATATTTATGTTAAGCTTCTCCTTGCAATTTATCTGACAGTGAAACTATATTAAATGTACGAATGTTTACAACGAAACTGTATACCAATTTTGTTCGTCAAGTTTAAAGGTAAAAAATATCTAGCGATGACGAGTAAGTATTTTCCAAATTGAATACCGCCTCTGAAATATTCTTTTCTGTTTTGTCTATGTAGATTTAGCTTTACACAGATAGAACTGAGTTCAATGTCTCCAGTGGCAAATGTCAGCTAGACCAATATAGTTGTAATAGTCTCCTTCTCCGCAAGCTACATACCGCACACACTCGCACTAACGCGTTGTCAGACACACACACCGACACACCCTCACACACACCACATACACACAAATTATGTTGACACCCCATCTGTCACACTGTACACACGTTTTGTCATCCACATGTAAGTAAACTAAGGTGCAAAAGTACTTAATGAATGAAAATTGATTTTTTTTTAAAGCGAAATATGTCACTTTATTTTATGTTTACACATTATGCTCACATTTAAAGACAGTATAATTAACAACAATCAGAACCGACATTGGTATAATTTCTTCTCCACCTGAGATCAACACGAGTCACATGCGCATACGTGCACGTAAGATATAGATATGGAGAAAAAAAATTGAGATGCATATCTTTATTCTATTCGTAAATCAGAATTTCACTATGAGTTGTGACATTATATTTTCTCTTGCATTCAGAGGATCACATGCACATGCGTCATTTGCATGTAATATCGGTCGCACGCACACACACGCACGTAAGATATGCCCAAACATAAATATGGAGAAAAAGTATAGATGTTCTCATATATCTGTATTCTATTTGTAAATCAGAATTTCATGATGAACTATGACATTTTATATTCCCTTAAAGAGGGTGTTCGGTGCTGTAAATAGTGTACAGAACCTGAACTCATAAACACGTTCCGACCTGCAAAAACAATCCATTAAGAGCCTCGCCCACTCGGACGTATATTTTCGTAAAGTGGTCATTACCCCTGTGGACATTCTCTACGCATGTACAGGAAGGGCTGAGGCATGTCGGACTTATCATCTTCCATGTACGTCTGGTTACAGTTAGCGATTCCGGTGTCTTCTTCAACAATGTCCTATTATATTTGATCCGGGGGTAAGTTAATAGCATGGCATATTAGGTCCATGTTATTATTTGCGGCATGTTATACCAATCTAAAACAGGTCCACTTTCATAACTGCGTCCGGTCAGTTTGTAAAGTGAGAAGTTGTTTGTAGATCTGCAATTTGGTCAGTAGGTCTGGAGTTAGTGTGAAATATATAAACAAAAGGGGTAGCCATGTTGTCTTGTTTTATTGCTTGATCGTATTTGATTCCCTGTCACACGTGGTTGATTCAGATGACACTTGAAACAACGTCAGAAGCTGGCGAACAAATTCGGTATCTGTCTTTATATATTCTACCGAAGAAGTGTTGAATATTTTGTTTTGAGATGACAAATTCACAATACAGAAAACATCACCAATTTATAGCCGAAAAAATAAACGAGTTCCCAGAACACTGCCAAAGACATGAAGCTCCCAAACACAACAGTGTGACATTTGTAGACAGCCTCTATGTTATACATATGTTTTGTATACTGACGTCCAGTATAAAGTATACCAAATGATTTCAATTATTTTCCCTTACGTCTTTTGGACGTCAGTATATTTATTCTTACATCATGCTCATATTAAACTAAATTAAATTATCCATTTTTCGTCCTCGAAAGCTAGCTTCTCTGCAGGAGAGATGGAATGAGTGGAGACGGTTTACAGCTGTATGAGCTTAGTGACTATAATATACTGACGCGCAAAAGAAACGATACCAAGATTTTAAGAGACTACTGAATAAATTCACACATACGTTATGCAAGAGATATCCCTTCAAGATTAGGAAGTTTTATCAATTAAATGATGTTAATCAAATTACACTCATTGAAATCCAAGCATCATTTTGATCAACTATGACATAAAGACGTAAAGGAAAACATTTGGTATCGTTTCTTTTGCACGTCAGTATACAGTATATGAATAAGTACAGTAGTCAGTCAAGTAAATCTTTCATTTACTAATTATTATGGCTCATAATGTTTTTCCAGCATATGACGACATTGCAATGGTAAGGTTTCCATACCGATGACAGTAAGGTGTTGACAGGGAGTCCCAAGCCAGACTCGAACTGGACAGTTACTTTGCCGATGCTCTGACCACTTCTCCACCAAGCCCCCACTCATCTTATCTCTCCTGACCTCTCCGTCCACCACCTCAAAGATGCATTAAGTGTCAAATTTCCTTTACAAATGTGCAAAATGACATAAAATAATTATGTACCATCATTAATTTTCATTTTATAATTGAATATATAAGTCATACAGAATTTTTTTAAAGGTTCATCATTTCCATTTTATACAACCCGTAAATATGACGGAGTTAAACAGCCAAGACGTGCCGAATGTTACCGCTACTGAGATTTCCCTTCAGCTGGGAAATGCTGGTTTTGTTTTCTGACGTCACGGGTAGTTTCCAACCAAAAATCGTGCACGGGAAGAACACCGTTGCCATTCTGAATGACTGGAAGACCATTATCAAAAATAGTCTAAATATGCGATAATAAAATATATGAAAGATCTATTTTCATCGAGCAGCAGAAACTAATTGTTTGAAATCTAAAGCTAAATGAAGCCGCAATAACGGCGTCATCCAAAGCATCTTGAAGGTAGACAGTTTTACTCGTCAGTTTGGAAGCATTCTGTTAATGGGTACTAACTTGGTACATAATACTGTGAACGGATACCACCTGCACTTATGCTTGTCTTCAATCGTTATTAGCAGATGCGAGGGTAAACGGAATGACAATACCAAAGAAATCGGAGAAAACTTCATATTACGTCGACACCCTTTAAATACCGTATTTCCTCTATTAGACACTCTGGATTCTATTTATTTTCGACAAGCCTTTGACCCGGCGTCAATTAGAAGCCCGGCGTCTGTTGGAGGTACGACTCCTATTAATCCCAAAAAGTCTACCATACCTCATTCACAGTATACATGGAGTTAACGGAAGAGAAGGGAAGTGTTCATTGTGTCATGTCAAGGGATCAGTAATTGCATCAAACGATAGACCCGGATTCTATTTTTTTTAGCTGAACACTTGACCCGGCTTCTATTAGAGGCCTGCATCTATCAGAGGCCGGCGTCTATACAGGAAGTACGGTACGTTACCCGGCTTCTATCAGAGGCCTGCATCTATCAGAGGCCGGCGTCTATACAGGAAGTACGGTACGTTACTTGTGTTTACGGAGGTAACTACCTGCAGATCGACCGTTGTTCGAGATAATTCTTTTGAACAATGTTGGCCCGCATTTAATCTCGAGTCACTGACCGTTTGGGTTACTTCTAGGTTGTCTGATGTTAAATGTTGTCTAGGTTTTATAAAGCTGACGACATCCCCATGCTCCAGGCCATATGTTGCTAGATTCCCGTGTGTAAAACCTGACAATATCGCCACGCTCAATATCAATCCGCATACATGTATGCATAAATGACAAATAGACAGACATGTGAAAAAGAGCGTTACAAAGGAAAAGACGACCCAAATTGATAAAACATGGAAGATTACATGAATTACTGCCTACAGTTAACAAACCTTGTGGGTCTTTCAGGAAGTGACGTGGTCCTACCTGGAAGGAACGGAACCCAGTAATCTAAGGCTTGCATAAAAATATATAATCGGGGAAATTCTTTTTGTCGATCTCTTAAAGTTCCCGAAAGCTAAACTAGGTCTGGTGTTATCAGTGTGAAATAAATAAAATAAACTGTAAATCATATATTCAAATAGTATATACCTAATTAAATAACGCCGTATTCTCATTGTCCCGGCAGATGGAGACGGATTTATTTTCTACTTTCAAATAGATAACCTTATTTCGCACGTTTCTCTGAGGATTTACCGAAGAATGTTCCGTCGATTTCCGAATATGACCCGAATTCCGATATTTGCAAGTGTAATGTTTCTGAAGGTTTACGAACATTTTCAAGATTTTGTCGGAAAGTTCGGAATGCATTTTCTTCTATTTTATGGCATGGGGTCCCCAAATACATGAGGCTATCCTCTGTGTTCACCTTGCACACCGTGTTGCTTTTATTGCAGACTCGTCTGCGCCCTCTGTAGTCACCTTGCACGTCATGTTGCTTTGTGGGTGACTTGTCTGCACCCTCTGTGTTCACCTCCAACATCAACGTGCATGTTGCAGTGGGACTGAAACGTAAACTCGGCTCTAGTTTACGGAACATCCGTATTCTTTATTTTTGTCGATGCAAGGCCAGTCGTTATAGTGTATACAGATCCGGTTTGTACTTTCTGTCTGTCTGCATTGAAATGTGATCTTTCTTTATCGGCGTGAGACAAGGAAGCCATTCACATCCTCTTGCATTCAGGATGTACTGCGACACGTTTTACTTTAAAGGAGGTATGCTCACAATATGTATGAATGAATGGTTACTAGTACTGCATTTATGTTTTAAGGGTTTAATAGAAAGGTAATCCGACACGTTTAACTTTAAAGGTATGTTCACTGTCTGTTAGACTAACATTTAGTCTATGAAATATAGTTCTTTATAAATATAACACATCATATGTCAATAATAAAAATTAAATATACTGAAGGCTTTTAAAATGAATTTATTAATTAATGAAAAAATAATTCCCCGTCATGGAGCAGGCTAGCTAGACTTGATTTGTAGACTGGCAAAAGGCTTTAAAATGAATTTATTAATTAATGAAAAAATAATTCCACGGTCATGGAGCAGGCTAGCTAGACTTGATTTGTAGACTGGCAAAAGACTTTAAAATTAATTTAATAATTAATGAAAAAATAATTCCACGGTCATGGAGCAGGACTAACGTTAACTGTCTGTAGGAATGAGTGGTTACTCCATTTTTGTTTTTAGGGTTTAATAGAATAGTAATGCGACACATTTAATTTTAAATTTATGTTCACTGTCTGTATGAATGAATGCTTACTGCATTTCTGTTTTAAGGTTTAAAGGAAAGGTAAACAGGTAATGCGACACATTTAACTTTAAAGGTATGTATACACTGTCTGTATGAATGAATGCTTACTGCATTTATGTTTTAAGGGTTTAAAGGAAAGGTAAACAGGTGATGTGACCCATTTAACTTTAAAGGTATGTATACACTGTCTGTATGAATGAATGCTTACTGCATTTATGTTTTAAGGGTTTAAAGG